>BSBN01002292.1:0-106820 GCA_027924645.1 Cunninghamia lanceolata | reverse complement strand
AATCAAAGCAATTTTTGAAATACTTAAAAAAGGTTAACATTTTAGGGGGAGCACACCAGATGCTATGTTATATTTTTTTCAGAAAAATAGGACCAATTTGTGTGCTCCCCCTTTTTTGAACCCCTTAATATCAACTATTTTTTTAAAAAAATAGTAGTTTAGAAACTCAATTCGAAGCACTACGACTCTTGTTTTTGTTGTATCTTCAAATTTTGAGTGTAACTATCTTCAATTTCTCATCCAATATCAATGTTTCCTGATTTTAGAAAAAAGTGACATCTTAAGACCCCCTTTTGGTCCCTCATCTTTGTACGCTTACCTAGTACTAGCACCAGGGACACAACCTTCGCCTTCAGGGGCACAACCTTCTCCTTCAAGAGAGGGGAGTTCATCTTAGACACAATGTATTATTATGATTGTACATAAATGATGATGTATGTAGATATGATGATGCTTATAGGCCTTGTAGTTTTTTGTATTTTGATAGCTCATGTAGCCTTTATATAGACATGTATCATGAGACACATTATATATATATATATACACACACATCATAAACATCAAAGCCATAAACATCACATATGTTGCCAATAGTCCACCTCATATATATTATGGATGAAAATGGACAAAAATTTGACTTATATATGATTTATTGCTTGGGTTTTGAATGTTTTATTTTTGTATTTCTAGGAATATGTGATGTTTTTGTGTTTTAGTATGTTTATTATGAAAAGTGTGAGTCTCAATGATAGTGAACCCTCTTTAGGATGGCCAGGTAAATACCAAGAATGCCCCTAGTTAGGTACAAGATAAATTTAATGGAATAGATAGGATATACATATGACTACGGATAGGATAGGATAGGTAATAAACAATATTTGATAATTATCAAGCCATGATAGTAGGATAAGTGGATAGACGAGAGCGATAATATATGAGGATTTTAATTATGGATGGAATGGATAAGAACCTAATAGATGGTGGAAAGTAGCCTCTACACATGGTGCTTGTTTGCCAAGTTTCTAGCATGGTACTTGCCCAAGGTGCCACCAAAGTGGTTTTCACCACTGGACGAATTATTTTTCTTTTCTTTTTTATTTTTTTTGTTTTTGACTAGCTGGGATATCTGAGGGTCAAGTATAGAACCGCTTGAGATGAATGATGTTAATTGGTTCTTTGAGAGGGTGACCCTCCGGTGTTGCAAACTGATAGGCATTTGATCCATAGTTGGTTGTAATGACAAAAGGTCCTTGCTAATTGGGTTCAAACTTTTTCTTCTCACGTTGTTGTAGATTCTGCTGATTCTCTTTGAGGACAAGGTCACCAATTTCAAAATGACGGATCTTGATTTTCTTATTATAACTTCATTGAAGGTAGTTCTGATATGCTTGAAGGTGATTTAGGGCATGAAGACACCTTTCATCCAGGAGTTCCAATTCATGTAACCATGATGTACGATACTTCTCCTCATTAATGAGGTTCTACAATGAATCTATAGGGAAGGGAGCTCAACCTCAATTGGCAATATGGCTTTGGAACCAAAGACAAGGGAATATAGAGTGGCTTTGCTAGGTGTGCAAAAATTAGTTTGATAAGCCCATAATGTTGGGTTTGATTGTAGATGCTAATCACGACCAACTTCATTGACAATCTTTTTTAGGATTTTAAGTATATTTTTATCAGATGCCTCAACTTGGTCATTTCCTTGTGGGTTGTAGGGGGTAGAAAAGCAGTGTTAGATGTGGAATTTATTATGGAGGGAATGAACTTCTTGATTCTTAAAAGGTTTACCATCATCAATGATAATGGCAGGGGGGATTCCATATCGGCAAATGATGTAATGCAAGATAAACTTGGCTATTTGGGTACCAGTAATGTAAGTGAGTGAAATTGCTTCTTACCCACTTGGTGAAGTATTCGATAGAGATTATTATGAATTTATGGCCATTAGAGGATGGAGGGGTTATTTTTCCAATGAAATCGAGCCCCCACTGTGAAAAGGTCCAAGGAGTGGTTATCAATTGCAATTCTTGAGACGACGCATGAATGAGATCACCATGTTGTTGGCACTGTAGACATTTATTAGCAAACTATGTTCATCTTGTTCCATACTGGGCCAATAGTATCATGTTCTCAACAACTTCTTTGCAAGAGTAGGGCCACTAGAATGTGATCCACAGATTCCCTCATGCACCTCGTGTAAGGCAGTTTGGGCTTCTTCTACGTTGACACACCTAAGAAGAGTACCCTTGAGGCTCCTTCAATAGAGTGTATTGTTAAGGATAATAAAAAAGGATGATCAGTGAATGAAGGTTTTACGTTGATTGGAGGATAGTTAGGTGGGAGGGATTGGTCATAGAGGTAGGCATATATTTCTTGATACCAAGTGGAGGAAGGACCAACTAGTTCACAAATGAGTTTAGAATCTGGGACATCACATGTAGGGATACAAAATTGTTCCACAAGGAACTCACACTGTTGGCTATTATTTGGCATGTCAATGAGAGAGCCAATGGTTTTCATTGCATCTGTAGATTTGTTACTTAGTTGAGGCACTTGTTCAAACTAAATCTTAGAGAAGTATTTCTTGAATTTGTTGACCATTTTCTTATAGGGGATTAGCTTCTCATCCTTAGTTTGATATTCATCATTAGCTTTTTTGATAACCAATTGTGAATCTCCATAAATATGCAATGTGTCAATCTTCCACTGGAAAACCATTCTCAATCTTGTAATCAGAACTTCATAATCAACAATGTTATTAGTGCATGGAAATACAATCTTGTATGCCTTAGTGATGTAATCACTTGGGCGGTGATGAAGAGAATTCCTGCTTTGGAACCATGAGAAGTGAATGATCCATCAAAGTATAATTTCCATTATGTTGATTGGATAACTAAACATATGGATTTGTTAGGGAACTCTGTAATAAGTCAATGATCTATTTGAATAGGAGCATCTGCTAGTTGATATGCTATAACCTATCCCTTGATAGCCTTACAGTCCACATACTCTATAAAATTCACTAAGGATCATTACCCACTTTGCCATTCATCTAGTGGTGTAGCTTTTGATAACAAATATTTAAGTGGGTCTTGTTGTGTTCCTCACAACCCACCCCATTTTTCTCCAAATTAGGGACCCCCTCTTCTTTGCTTGCCTTTGATGTTGTCATGCTTTATTCTTACTAGGGGCAAAGTTTTATGCATCTGGTTTTAGGTGTTTTAACTTTATGACTTAGTCTTTGGTGACTTCAATGTTTTTCAGAGTTTCAGACTTTGTCCTTCTGGCATGCCAAAAGGCGGAGGCCCGAGACTCCACACTTTATTTTCTTTGACTTAGTCTTGCTTTTGGGTTGATCTACCTTACTCTCGGGGTATTAGAGTTTGTCACGCTAGCATGATAGTAGTATCATCTCCAATGCTCCAACACTTGGACTATCGCCTTTGCTTGAGTGGACAGTGTTTTTTCAGGGTTAGTCATTTTGGAATGACTGTAGAACATTCTCTCACATCCAGTCTCTGAGGACACTAGTGTGGAGTTGGTAGATCACCTACGCTTCTTCGGGGATTAGACTTTTGACTTGCCTGTAGGCTGACTTTATGGCGTAGGATTTGATTTCCCTCCACCTACCCTTGGTGATGCATTAATGGCGGTTCTCCCGCGCATGCGACTAACCCTATTAAGTATTTTTTAGCCCAATTGTTTCTCATTTCTACTTTCTCTGAATCCTATTTCACTTGTGTGATTTGCTTGGACATTCTTTAAATGGAGTATTATCATTCGTTTGATGAATTTTGACCCATTTGATTGTGTCATTTGTCCTCAGTTTTTTTAGTGGTCTTATGTTTTTGGGCCTTTGGGCTATGTTATTTTTGCATACCAGAAGAGGTGGGCCTGAACCCCCATGCCTTAACTTTGTATTCTATCAGGTTCACTTGCTATTAGGCATGGGTGAACTAGTATCCCGATCCTCGACTCTCACCAATTCCTCGCTTATGTGTTTTCAAAGTTGTAGAGTCGAGCCTTCCCATTCCACTCTTCCATTTTGGAAGGCGGTAGACTTTACGCCTGATCCCTGACTCCCACTGATTCTTCACTTGTATTTTTTTTGGAGCCGCAGCGTCGGGCCTCCTCCTTTTACTCTTCCATTTTGGAAGGCAGTGGAGGTTACACCCAAACCCCGATCACCAATGCCCCTTGTTTTATCTTGAGCTCCTAGGTTAAATGCTTCCATTCCTCATAATTCTTTCACTTCATTAGATGGCCTTGGTTGATCCCCATGCTTAAAATGCTTTCATTCGATGTCTTATGCCTCTTTTGGGTATGTTTGATGGTTTAAGTTTTCTTAATGTCTGGATATCTATTGTGCTTTCGTGCTTTGGGCTTGTTTTACCTTGTTTTTATGATCACTTGGAGAAGAGTATTTGAGCTTGTTTTGGTGGCAACTTGGTAATTGGAGGCATACAGTCTGGAATACTCTAAGGGGTCCCTTAATTTTAGATCATTCATTTAAATGATAATCCTCCCTGGTTGTAGTTGTGCACAAGGTTTTAAACCTATGGTGCTATTTAACGTTAATGTGGGGTCCTATCATCATCATACATGTCTGGAGATAGGGTCTAGATTCCATTTAGGCATTTACAATGTTTGTAGAGCTGATATGTCATTGTTGGATCATTCAAATCCTTTAATCAATCATAAAAATATTAAGCTACCACCTAAATCATTCATTTTATCCTTGGGACTGGTTAAATCCCCAAAAGATTATTCAAGTCATTTTAAGACTATAAGCACCCATCTTTCATTGAAAATGGAGGGAAAGGAGTTTAAACTTCTATTTTTGCATTACCTTGGGCCTTGAATTTGACAGTCGGGACATAAAAGAAAAAACCTACTATGACCATGTAATTCTCCTTATAGATGACTTAAGGTTTTTTATGGCAGTCTATAAACTTAGAAAAGTAGTCAGCTAATGTGGCACCATGCAGGGGGTGCCCACCTTCAGTATATAAGGAAAGGAAACTTCATCAAAAGTAGGGAAAGTTAAATGTTTATTAGTTATGCCTTGTAGGGTTGTTTTCTTTTTTGTTTCCTTCTATACAATAGTTAAGATCTCATTTTCACACCAAGATTCTAATACTTATCTCCCACACGTATGGAGGACATACTAAGGGTATACTATATCAGAGATCTATGATCTGAATCTTTTATTTTGCATAACCCAAGAAGAATAGGATTACAGTTTTGGCTGTCATAACAGTCTTGGAGAATGGTGAAGCTTAAGATTGGGTCATTCATAAAAGATGGGGTTTTAATACAATATTCCAGATGATTTGATATTCTAGAAGATTGAAGTTCGTGGATTGACAAAGACTCTTTGGTTTGGCTTGTATTAGGCTTAGGGTTTGGCTACCTACCAAACCCTAGGGAGGATATGGGTTAAAAAATTATCTTGTGTGTTTTCTAATAAATGTTTTCACACCTTTTAACTTATTCTCAACACTAATTAATGTTTTGGTTGTTTGCAGGATCACCATGGGATTTCATTTCGATCATGGATGAAGTACACTCCAATAGAATCAGTTCTATACAACAATTATGTCTGCCTAACCCCAGTGGAGAAAATGAAGTTAGGGTTCAAGAGATCAATGGAAGTGACTATTACAAAGGGATTGTTCAAAGCAGTCCTTTACCCAATGGCAGTCTAGGAGACTATAATGTCCCCTTTTATAGGAAGCACTTAAACCTAAATCTGCATTCAAAAATGATTCTCAAAGAGACATTAGTAATATTAGAGGTCAATAAATTATTAGTGATAATATCTAAAGAGATCAAAGATAATATAAATACTTCATTCTTGCCAATACATTCCATATATCTTTCCCTCTTATTATAGGTTTTAAATGACTAGGTCACGTGGAAACCATCCCTGGACCCAACCTTGAGAATGCAAATAAAGATTAAATAGAGGAATGGAAATACATAGAAATAATAACAATGAGAGACAAGTTTTAACGTGGTTCACCCAAACTCGGGCTACATCCACCAAACAGAGAGTCCAATATTATTATCTAGTAAATCAAACCGATTACAATCAACAATCCCTGCAACTCAATACCGCTACAAAATGCTACAATACAATATCTCAAAACCCTAACCCTTAGCCACTTTTTATCAAGCTTTTTGTCGGTTACAAAATAGGGCTTTTTTTATGTCGGTCAATGAAAAAATAACTCCCGGTGCCTTTATAAAATAATAAAAACCATGTGAGGTTTCGGGGGCGCTGCCCCCAAGCCCCTGTGAGGGCACTGCCCCCAAACCCCCACAAGGGGTGCTGCCCCTTGACCCCATAGGAATTTGGAGGGAAACTGCACTGATAAAAGTGGGATAAAATTAACCCTCCGAGTCTGATTAGGCTCCATATAACAAGAATCTCCCACTTGGAGACTGATCAAACTCCACACCATATCATCTCCCACTTGGAGACTGATCATAATGCCACTGACCCTGTAGCTCCCACTGGAAATAAGCACCTTGGACTCTGTTGTTTTGTTTTTGTTGTTTTCAGTCTAGAAGACCAATCGAAGTTGAAGAGGAGCTCAGCTTCTCCCTTATCACTGTCTTTGTAAACATATCCGCTAGATTTTCATCTGTATGTATCTTTTCCAGCCTTAATTGTCCATCATCCAACATCGACCAAATAAAGTGATACCTCAATTATATGTGTTTGATCTTTGAATGCAAGGTAGAATTCTTTGCAAGATGTATGGCACTCTGGCTGTCCGTAAACAAATAATTGTTAACCTGTTGTTTGCCTAATTCTTTTATGAAAGATTGTAGCCATATCATCTCCTTGCTTGCCTCTATTGTAGCTACATATTCTACCTCTGTGGTGGATAAAGCAACCACCTTTTGCAACCTGGAAATTCAACTCACCACTATTCCACCTACAGTAAAGACATAACCTGTAGTACTCTGCCTAGTATCAATATCCCCTGCCAAATCTGAGTCTACATGACCTACTAAATCAGTATTAGAGCCCCCAAAACATAAGTGTCTATTGGATGTACCTCTCAAATATCTAAGAATCCATTTTACCGCATTCCAATGCTCTAATCCGGGATGACTCATATACCTGCTAGCGACTCCAACAGCATGTACAATATCCGGTCTCGTGCATACCATGGCATACATTAAACTTCCTACAATTGAAGCATATGGTATCTTAGACATTTTTTCTTCCTCCTCTTATGTCTTAGGACACATCTCCTTAGTCAATTTCAAATGACTAGGCAAAGGTGTGCTGACAACTTTTGCATTCTCCATATGGAATCTCTGCAACACCTTTTCAACATAAGCAACCTAAGATAGAGTCAATTTTCTGTTCTTCCTATCTCTACAAATTTTCATACCAAGGATTTGTTTTTCTGCCCCCAAATCCTTCATATCAAATGACTATGCTAACTGTTGTTTTAACTCTCTTATGTGATCCACGTTAGACCCAGCTACAAGCATGTCATCAACATATAAACATAAAATAATGTAGCTGTCATTATCCAACCTCTTAAAATAAACACAATGGTCAGAATTACACCTATTGTAACCTTGCTCAGCCATAAAACTATCAAATTTCAAATACCATTGTCGAGGTGCTTGTTTCAGGCCATACAAACTTTTCTTCAATCTGCACACCTGTTTCTCCTTACCTTTGACCTCAAATCCTTGGGGCTGTTCCATATATATCTCCTCCTCCAAATCACCATGGAGAAAGGTAGTTTTCACATCTAGTTGTTCCAAATGTAAGTCTTCAACAGCCACAATACTTAAAACAGTACGAATAGAAGTCATCTTGACAACCAGAGAAAATATCTCATCAAAATCAATGCCCTTTTTCTGTGCAAATCCTTTTACAACTAACCTGGCCTTAAATCTTTTCTTACCTCCATCTTCCTCTTTCAGCCTGTAAACCCATTTGTTTGGTAAAGCCTTTTTACCTATAGGTAACTTACATAATTCTCAAGTCTGATTTTTCAGCAAGGAGTCCATTTCTTCTTCAATGGCAAGCTCCCGCTGAACTTGTGTATCCACCTACATAGTTTCATCATACCCTTCCGGTTCACCAGCATCTATTAACAAAATAGAATACAAAGAGGGAGAAAACCTTTCAGGAGGTCTAATTATCCTTGTTGACCGTCTAACATTCATTGGAGTTTGTGGTATTTCTGGTTGTTGTTGCAGAGCATGAGGAACCACTGGAACTTTACTATTTGGAGTATCATCCAGCACCACATAATATTTTTCTCTCTTCTCATGTTGCTGCAACTGATTTTTATACAACACTTTCTCATTGAATATAACATCCCTGCTTCTCACAATTTTCTGATTTTCAAAATTCCAAAGCCTATAACCAAATTCATCAATGCCATATCTAATGAAAGTACATTTTTTTGATTTTGCATCTAGCTTGGTTCTATTTGCAGAATCTACATGTGCAAATGCTTCACATCCGAAGGTTTTGAGAAAAGAATAACTCACCTTCTTACCTGTCTGTTGGTTATTTTCCCAGACTGGATGCTTGTTCTCAGTTATCCCTACAAAGTAGCCAAAATTGATCAACAGGATTCCCGGGCCAGGGGCCAACAGTACAGGAGATAGATTCTATAATTATCTCCTCTTCTTCTTTAGGCTCTGCAGAACCAAGGGGGTATTCCCTACTCAACATCCATAAAATAAAACTATGACTGACTGGGATGTTGACACAAAGCAGATAAATCCTCTCTTATGCAGACCAAAACTGTGAGATAAGTGCAAAGGGGCTATCTTTGGGCCTATATTCAGTTGTAGACAGAGGATTTTGGTCCTAAAAACTACTTCTAATGTCCTAAAGGTTTGGATTTGAAGTTTGAGTTTGATTTTATGTTTGGATGCAAAACTGAGACTTTAGGTTGCAACCTAAATACAAGAGCATATTGGTGCCTATCTAGGGCTTGGAGTCAATAGAGATATATATATGTGTGTGTGTGTGTGTGTGTGTGTGTGTGTGTGTGAATGTTTATCATAGACCTAAAACAACAGTCAGATTTCAAGGGGATCATGCAATGTCTGCCTTATAGACAATACCCAAGATAAAGTATTTAGTCATTTCTACTTACAAATATCCTTACTGCAATGTATTCTTCTCAATACATAACCCAAAACATTTAATCTACTCCTTGAACAAAAGTAAAAGACTAAGCATTCAGCATAGGAAACCCATATCCTAGAATCTATCACACCCCTTAGCTGTATAGATTCAAAAGAAGAACACATTCAATTTAGAGACAAATAACAAAGTACATGCTATAAAGCATTACTCATTTAAATCAACATGAAACTGATGAATTCTGTATATAATACATTTAACATACAACTCATAAACTAACAAAAATACCCAGAACAGGGCCACCAATGAGATTGTATCTGATTACAGCACCAAAAAGTCATCCAGTTTTCCACCACACAATGAGTAACATAGTTTGGAATTTATACCAAGACTGCGTACCCAGCAAAATTAATCACAAGGCAAATTAAAAATCCACCAGATTCAATGCATGAGGAATGGCTCTCAAACATATTCAATGCTGTGGAGAGACAAAGAGGAATGAGAGGGTGGAATCAGGATTTGCACCGCCGCTCAAGGATTTTCATCTTCAATCTGGTGGTTGACCTATCACTTCGATCAATCGTGCCTCCTGAAACAGCCATCAATGCCTCAACTACCCGCAGGCCCTTGAAGACGCAGCAGCAGCAAGCCTCTAGAATTTTTTCCACCCAAATGCGACCGCGGATACAAAAAACTATCGTTGCTACGAACTTGAAAGATAGCCGTCAATTTTGATTCCATCGCTGAAAAAAATGGCTCCAAAAACATTGAAAAGTCACCCACCTGTAATATCGTGCCACGTAGGCACTACATACTCCTACTGCTGACTTTTCGCATTCCCCATTTTGCACCTATCGTCTTGTACATGCAAAAGCATATACAAGCACCTTATATACTAGTCGGACCTCAAATTATTATTCACTGCATTTTATTCCTCCATCACGTCCAGGATGCATATTTCTTCATTGTACATAGGCTTGCACATTTGATTGTATATTTGGAATATACAATCCCAAATATACAACAGCGGACGTCAAAACATTTTGCAAGTACAATTAATTCCTTGGCTACGTCCACCTGACATCTATCTATTTGCATATTCTCGAATACATAATGCATATACATTCGCCTTTGTATCTCCGCGGCCTCCACCACTTGTATCTCCCCCGCTACACTGTAGCAAAAGTATATTGGCACCTTTGTATGTCAAAAATATAAATACAAGCATACAAAACCCTCTCACATACAAACAAGGAATATTTCACGGAATATGTGAGGAATGCACCCAAACGCCAAACGAACCCAGGATATATGCGACAGCAGACCCCACCAAATGTACATCGGCCCTTCGGAGAGAGAAAAAGCTTTCCTATCGATGAGTTTTGTCTTGTCGATGACCATCCCACTGTAGCGAATGTATATCAACTCTTTGCATATTTTTCAATGTATATTCCATTTGCACATTTTGCTTGCATGTCCAACATACAAGCCCGATATACAAGCAGACCCAACATACAAACACAAAATATTCCCAGAACCCTGTGGAAGATTCTCTATTTGTATATGCAACCTGATATGCATTTAAAATGCATATAACTCAATTCTTTATCATTTTTTTTGGAGGCTGATTGACATTTAACAAGCCCACCAACATACATTTGCAATTGCACATACAAAAACTTAACATTTTCCATGAGTGCGATAGGAAAAGGCGGTAAAACATTACATGGGGGCTGGTCAACCTATGAACACTAAAGCACAAGGATGAAACCTAATAACCAGGAACCCACCACAGAAAACCAGCATCAGAATAGGCAGAATAATGCAAAACCCCATGACGTAGAAAATTCAGGGTTTGAATGGGAAAGTCTGCAAATGTTCAAACCTAAAACCCTAAACATAAATGAGTACTAACACTATCCATGCTTCCTCTGGAATACCACAACCCAAAGGAACTAAAGGACCTCTATTAATTAAATATACAGTAGTGTTGACAGCCTCTACCCACATGTTTAAAGGCAGTCCAGCATGCAATCTCATGGTCCTTACATGCTCCATTATTGTTCTATTCATGCGTTTAGCCACCCCATTCTCTTGTGGAGTCCCTAGAACCATTTTCTGCCTACAAATTCCATTAAAGGAACAATAATCATCAAATTCTTTGCTGCAATACTCACCACCATTATCAGATCTGAGACATTTTAATCTTTTACCTGTCTCATTCTCAATCAAGCTTCTCCATTTCTTCAATGTTTCAAATACATCAGATTTCTACCTAAGAAAATAAATCCAAACCTTCCTAGTTGCATCATCTATGAATGTAACCTAATGCCGAGAGCCATCGAGAGAAGATATCTAAGCTGGTCCCTATACATTTGTATGCACAAGCTCCAACTTTTCATTTTTCTTTTGCTTCCCATCCTTAAGAAAATTGACTCTCTTTTGTTTGTCATACACACAACTTTCACAGAAATCCATATTAATACATTTCAGACCTGGTAAAACTTTCTTAGAATGAAGTACCTTCATACCTTTTTCACTCATATGCCCAAGTCTGTTATGCCACAGTGTTGTCTCAGAACCTGCAGCAACTTTTCCAGTCTCTTCCTGCGAACCTACAACAACTGTTCCTGAACCTGTTTATTTTTTCTCTATAACAGCTAAAGTAGAAGGAACAGTATGACTTGTACAAAAATATAAGGTGCCTACTTTCACACCTTTTGCTACTACTAAGGCACCTTTTAAAACCTTCCAATTTTTATCAGTAAATGTAACAATGCAACCTTGTTCAGCTAGTTGCCCTGCTGAAATTAAATTTTTACTGAGCGTTGGAATATGCCTTACCTCTTGTAGTAGCCAATGATTCCCATTCTGCAACTTAATCTTAATTCTTCCCTTTCCAACAATCTGACAGGGTTTGTTATCTCCCAAATAAACCAGCCCAAAATCCCCTTGGACATAATCAAGAAAATAACTTCTATGGGGCGTAGCATGAAATGAGGCCCCTGAATCTAAAACCCATGAATCATTAGCATTATCTAGGGAAAGAATCATCAGCATTATCATCAGCATTAGCCAGGCACAATTGAATGGTTCCTAGTGCCTTTATGTCAAGAAGATTCCAATCCTCACCAAACATTGTTGCCAGTTTCTTGGCTACTCCTTCCAACGGCATCCATAAATCCTTTTGATAGAGGTAATCCTCCATCTGCATCTTCCATAATTGATAGTTATGCCCATTGAACTTATCAACCTTCAATTTACCCTCATCCGCCATTGCTCCCAGTCAATTGTGAGACCTTCTTGCAGACGATAATCAAACACAACCCGCTTTGATACCACTTGTTAGGGTTAGTTAGCAGAAGATATCAATTAAATGCAAATAAAGATTAAACAGAGGAATGGAAATACATAGAAATAATAATAGCAAGAGACAAGTTTTAACGTGGTTCACCCAAACTCGGGCTACATCCACCAAACAAAGAGTCCAATATTATTATCCAGTAAAACAAACTGATTACAATCAGCAATCCCTGCAACTCAATACCGCTGCAAAATGCTACAATACAATATCTCAAAACCCTAACCCTTAGCCGCTTTTTATCAAGCTTTTTGTTGGTTACAAAATAGGGTTTTTTATGTCGGTCAATGAAAAAATAACTCCCAGTGCCTTTATAAAATAATAAAAACCGTGTGAAGTTTCAGGCGTGCTGCCCCCAAGCCTCTGCGAGGGCGTTGCCCCCAAACCCCCGCAAGGGGCACTACCCCTTGACCCCGTAGGAATTTGGGGGGAAACCGCGCTGATAAAAGTGGGATAAATTTAACCCCCTGAGTCTGATTAGGCTCCATATAACAAGTCCCTAGCCCTTGGGGTCTATACATGGAGTCTTAGATTTAGCTTCGAAAAACTTAGTCCCTGGCCCTTGGGGTCTATACACGAAGTCTTGGATCCAGCTTTGGGAAACTATATCCCAGCCATTGGAATCAATACGAGATCTCTAGACCCAACATCGGCAACTATATCCTAGCCATTGGGATCAATATGAGATCTCTGGACCCATCATCGAGAAATATATCACAGCCATTGGGTTCTATACAGAGGATGGAATTACTCTGCCTTTCTCTACAATACCCATGATTCCTCATTGGATGAAGTAATAAGGGCTATGGAAATAGGATCTTTATTTCAATATTCCCTTGTACTCTAGATGGAGTTCTATTATACCATTATCATTATAATGCATGAATTAAAGATATTTATATCACAAATCAAAGTATCATTATACGGTATCCTTGTTTTTATACCATTGTTCATCATTGTTAGATCTTAAATCTACATTGATGAAATGTTTCCTTATAATTCGTAATGATTCACATAGGTTCATATTAATTATGAATTGATATTAATATCATAATATATATAAATATGGATATATAATAGTATAATTCTTAAAATTTGAATATATATATTAAATGTGCTTCCCTGCTGCCTTTTTTCTTATTGCAGACCTTGAACGTAATTTGCAAATACCTTTGATTGTTGTAGATATTTATTATCTTTATCGATTTCCTTGTCTTCTATTTTGATTGCTTTCCATTCGATGCCTTTAGACAATGCAAGACTAATCTATTTATAATCTATGGGAAGTTGCATCATCCTTCCAAGGAGAGACGTCACTTTTAATAATTATACCCCCTTCTCTTTATTGCTGACTCCACTATGAAATCGTGGCCCTTAATCTTTATTTAGACATTGCTTCATAAGGGATCATTGACTAATGATGTTTTAGTGCTGACCAAGGATATTCGCTGCTTAGTATTTTCCATGCTAATATTTGTTAATATATTTGCTATTTATTATATATTCGTTATTCCTCTATAGGAGTCATTGGATTTGGATAATCACTTATCCTTTTTAATGTATAAGTGTCAGTCACACGCTAATAGTTGACCTTACGATAATTATTTCATTATATAATATATAATATTTATTTATTATGATATTAATATTATTATTTATATATAATATAATAATATTTAGATTAATATTTATATTAATAATTATATTTAATAATATATATTATATATTATATTTCAATATATATTATATTATTATTATTATTATAATATTTAAATATATTATTTAATGTAATATATTTTGTTTACAATAATTGATATTATTCATATCTTTAATTTGAATAATATATAATCGACTTGATTATAAATTAGTGGTATTGGGACATGACAAGGACCTTTGTACATGCAAGGTCATTTTGAAGGGAAGTGTTTACCTCAAAAGAGTCATTTAGATCAAGGCATGCCTTAAGACAATTAGGTGAATGATTCTTTATTAGTCATGGATGAGAGAATAAGCATGTCAAGTATTAAGCATGGAATAGTTTCATCAAAAGCGTCTTGTAATAGTCATAGGAGAACATGAGATTACATTTACAATGGACTGGTAATCATGAATTCACCCACTATTGAGATCTGAGAAGGGTGGTCATGTTGGTTGGTAGTCATCAACCAAAATAGTGGGCATGTTCTTTATGAAGGTGTGGAGATTGTAATGAACATTACTTTTATTCCAAACAGTATTCAAATAAACACTAGGATCAGTTAAAGATCACGGCATGCCTCATATCTAATTAAAGTCTGCATATGGGACTACACAGTCTTACAGGAACATGGCACCATTGCCATAGACTAAAAGATTGAATATAGTGGGAGGATAGAGGTGGTGCAAGAGATCCATGATCAGGATGAGCAGGGAGACCTTAGGGTTTGTCATGCATTGATAGGACCATGGGGAAGTCTAATACTTATGCTTATGGAAATGAGGTGACAATCAGGGTTGTCTGGGGCAGTCATGAAGAGAAAGGAAGTCAACATATTGAGAAAGACTGTCACAAGCTCCAAATTCTATATGAAACCAACAAAAGCTCCATAAGTCTCAACATAAGGATCCTCCAAATCTCATGACTTATGCAGATGCTAGAAGGGACTGTTACCTCTATAGAGATCCTCATGAAGACATCAGCTATAAGGGTCAAGGAATAGAGCAAACAAGAATGTCAGGACTTTACCTTGTTTTTCATCAATCATTGTGAGACTTATAGATCATATGACCTTATGAGAAGGAGATTAGAAGTATATCAAGGATGATAAACCATTGTCTGTAAACACCTCCATGCATCAACAATAAAGATAGAATACTATAATCACCTTGTTCAAATCCTAGAATAGTGTCTAAGGTTGTTGTCCATTGTGCCAAGGCTATCATAATTGGACAGTGGGACTATTAAGACCCTTGAAGGTAGTTTACCAGTAATTAAGGTCATAGATGTTGCATGCAATTAGTAGAACTACCATCCATTACACCTATGACTGTCAAAGACAACAAAGGGAGGACATTAGCAGCTGCCATATCTCTATGACTGTCAAAACAAGCATGATGACAGTCATAAACCTTTTGGTAGTCCATAGGAGTAGTGGATCTTGAGATCAACCTTATAATGTTGTCAAAGTCTTAAAGAAGATTGTATAAGCATTAAAATGTGGAGAATGAGAATTGCAATCCCTTAAGAATATCCTCAACAATCCTAAGTCAGCCACCTTGACTATTATAACTAGTCAATCTTCGTTTTACATATTGAAGCTCATGTGTTCTAGGGTATCCTTCAAAGCAAGGTCTATCACAAGAGGATATACAATGTAGAGGCCAAGAGGAAACCTTCTTACTGCACTAAGGAGTTGTCCAAACAATCATCTAGGATTGTCATAAACGTGTAACTACCCATTTGCCATCTTGACTATCCTGTCCCTTCAAGGGCATTGTTTAGATTTACAATCATCATTTTCAGAGTGGAAATCAGGCTTCCTTTTATTGTTTGTTGAATATATGGGAGTGATTTGGAAGGAAAAGAAGAATGAGAGTTGTCTAAGGAGACTATTTATCAGCATTCTTAAGGAAAAAAATTTCAAAAAAAATATGCGTCACATCTGGGCATGAGTCCTTTACTTATTTTGAAAATTCAAAAAAATTTATTTTTTTGTTCATACTTAGGTTCGCTGAAATGACACCCACTTTTTATTTTTTTCTAAAAAATTTAATAGTTGTTCATTAAAATATTCATTTTTCACCAAGTAAATTTAGTTTTTTTGAAAAAAAACTAGTAGCCCATAAACTAGATTCAATTCTCTACAAAATTTGTTTTTACGTATTTTTCAAATTGTGTAGATAATCTATTCAAATTTTCAAATGAACTTGATTAAGTCTAATTTTTAATATTTTCATTGCCACTTAGACATATTGTTTGGCCCATCATGATCTTGCACATACCTAGCCCCTCAAAAGCTCAAGAAACAACATTTATCTTTCCACATAGATAAGTAACAAGAATGAAGCAACTATGATGTGTTGGGTTTTGGTTCGCTTCCTTTCATGATTTTAATCCAATGTTTTCTCCATCAGAATGCAACTATGGAATATAAAATATGGGAAAGTTTTGCCTACTTGCACTTGCAAATCATTGTAAATCTTGGGAATTTCTTTCCTATCGGATTCTACTATTATTTTAAGAAACAAGATAGACCTCACATACAAGATAGACTTTACCAGGTGTAACCCTCTATGGATTTTGGTTTGGGGGGAAATCTCCTCCCTTAATACTGCCTTTTCAAGATGTTCTTCAAGGAAAAAGGTACATTCACAAATACGCCCTGGGAAATGCCTACGGTAGGAAGAACCACTGTTGATATGGAAACTTCCTTTTGGACAATTTCTTCCTAATCAATCAAATATTTCTAGATGTTCTACTTCTCATTCTATGGGCCAACAATTTATCGCCAACATTGTGATCATGTTCATAGCTTTCTAAATTGGGTGAGTCTCCTTCGACCATACAATGTAAATCAATTTCCTATATATTTCTGGGTAAACACACAAGCGGGAATTAAGCTCTTCCATATTCATGGTGCCTCCCCACTTGGGCACATTAATAAAACTACGAGCGAAACAACTAATACAAGAAAATGAAAAATTCCAAGTTTGGTTATAGTACAGGTAAATTTAACAAAATTAGCAAGTAACTCTCAAGTTTGAAGAAATTTCTTCCATGTAAGTCACATAACTCTTCTTTTGCAGTAGTGTGTGTTGACACCTTTGACTTCAATCTAACAAAACTCCATGTTTTTCCTGATAGATAATTGAGGTTTTCAATCGGGGCCCTCACCCTTAAAAGAAAAGATACACTTTATTACATCTGAAAAAGACCCGAGCATTGACACAAACTGCTTCTAATCAAAAGAAAGGCCTATACTCACAAATCAAACCCATTATCAAATTGACAAATACTGGAAAATAAAGCACTAATGCTACAAGAAATAGTACCGAACAACAAACAAAGATCTCAGACCTTCCAAAAAATCTAATAACCAACTAGAAAAAAGAAGTTAAAGCAAATTAGAGACCTAAAGTGATGCAGTCAGTATCAAGTTGCCTAGAGAAAGAGAAAGAAAACTTATAACAAACAAACCCTAAGCACAAAGGAAAAAAATACATGGAAGAGATGATAACAAAAAAAATTTACTCACCCAAATCTTCTCCACCCAACAGCAACAACCACATAAAATTTTTACCCAGATCCATTCTGAAATATACTTTTTCTTCCATTTTTTGGAAAACACCCAACTCACAAACTATGAACACCTATTTTGAACAACTCTATAACACAACATGTTCTTTCGACCAAACACAACATGCGTCTTTTTGTAGGACATTTGCTTTTGCCTAAACCCTCCAATACACACAATGACATGCATAATTCCATGCAAAACATTAGAGGTTGATAAAAAAAATTGTATTCTGAGAATGAAATACAGTGCAGAATAAAATACTTGGGGTAAAATAATACCCCAATGAGAAAACACCATCAATCGGGAGAAAAAGATTAAAATATTTCAAAACTTAGCTATTGCTTTAATATTCTAGACATGCACAGAGTTCGAAGGAAAGTAATGCTTTTTTTGTTGAGTGAAAACAATAGTCCTTTGTTAAGGCAGGGACTAACAATTACATTTACACGTTAACTATAAAAACATTCAAACTTATATTTGTAATTCTTACCTTAAAACATGTTGAAGGATTTTGAATTTAAGAAACAATTGGTATCTTAGGGCTCACAACCAACTTGATACCTTATTTTGTTTGAGAAGTTTGGTTGTAGGCTATGGGATATAATGTTTGGAAAAATGCCTACATGAAAAGTCTACAACATTCCCTGAGAAAAATGGGCAAAGCTCCATGTACAAAACTATTTCTTATGAGACTTTTGTAAGAGGGATAGATATTATGGTAGAATTAAATAGTCTAACTAATAAGATGTATTAACTTCCAATTTTCTAAGCATCCACTATTAAGAGAAAATAAACCACACTTAAACTATTAGAATGAATCTACCAAAAAGCTTAGTTATAAAAGGGCCTTAACAAATGGTAGAGCATCCAATTGTTTTTATATGTCATCCACTGTAACAATCAAAAGTTAATTCTGACTCAAAAAATAGATCAAATATTTACCATTTTTTATATGGATGAGACTTAAAATTGCTATTGATCGTTTAACCATTAAACCAAATGATATTTAAGTAGAATGAGAGCACCCCATACTTGAAACTGGTCCATTAAAAATAACCCACTTTCACTTTAAAGTTTTGCATCCATCAGCAAAGCCATATCTATTAAATGTGGCTTATATTTAATTCTATAAATTGGTCATGGCAACTTGGCAAGATTCTATTCATCAAAACATATTTTTTAACCCTATCTTTAATAATTTTTATCACATTTCTAGTTGCAAACCTTCATGTTCGGTGTTAGTCCAGTGACAGTTTACTATAAATCTTATTGTTGAGATCATAAATAAAGACAAAGCTACCCCTATAGCTTTGTGAGAAGAAATTATATCCAGTCAATCCCTATAAGGGAAGATTTCCCATCTCATCAAAAAGGTTATCCCTTAGCAACTTATCGACCTCCATACTAGTAACTAAACTTCATGCCTATACTAGCATCTTGGAATTGACATAAGAAAACTTAATAACAGTATAGTTGCAATCAAAGATAACTACCGTGAAAAAATTGGAAAACAATGTTGTCAAGAAAATACTATGATCTAGACATAACTACTTTAAACCTAGATGGAACATTAAGTAGCAGCAGTCGTTATAGAACCCAAGTAGGCTGGACTCGTTGCATTTTATTCTACAGGAAGTTCATTCTCCTCTTCATCCTCATTGCAGTTCTAGAGGAAATGAGCATAAGATGCAACAACATAGCTGCAAAACCAATCCCAACCATATGGTTGGTTATTAGATAGATTTTTAGGTTCTGATGCTAAAAGTAAATAAGACACTAGTCTAAAAAAGAGATTGTGAGAGAAAGTAGTTAGTTTGGTATCAAAGCACAGTGTCAACTAGCCAGAGGACTAGAGACTGATAAGGACATGGCAGGAGCTACTTACCAGTCTTCAGGGGTAGCTTTCACTGCTCTTTCAAAGTAAGCTCTGGCGCGACCTGAATCCCAACATATGTGGGTGGATAGGTGGGGGGAAGATTCTTTTAAATCTTTGTAATTGTATTTTTCTGAGTTTCATGGGGCTATACTCAGAGTGAACAATACAATTTCATTCCATGAAATTGCATCTTAGTAATTTAATTTTGTTAGTAGCCAGACATTTTAGTCTAACCCATAAATAATCTAAAACATGAAAAATAATTTTTCTAAATATGAAAAACTAAAATTATGCAGAAATTTTCCCATTACATATCTTATTTTTGCTTCCCAAACAAAACATAGAACACACAAAATAAAAACTATACAGTCCATGCATAAAATGCATTTTGAACAAATCAATGCATTAAAATTGTTTACTTGTTGAAATGACAATAATTTAAACCCGCAGCCAAAGTTTTTAGCTTAAGCCATAAATAATATAAAACAATGTTATACTATAAAACATTTTTTCTAAATATAATAAACTAAAACTATACATAAAATTTCCCATTGCATACCTTATTTTTGCTTCAATGTAGATATTGGAACCAAAACATAAAACACAAAATGAAAACTACACATAATTGATGCATAAAATACATTCTTAACAAATCAATGCATTAAATTCATTTGTTTATTGAAATGACAATAATTTAGTAAATTTATTTGCATCTTGTTACATTCTCACGGGTCACTACATATCAATTGCTAATACAATGTCTCCATTAAAATCCACTAAAATTTAAACCACTTATTTTATTTTCTCAGAATATCAACCAATCGGTGAACAAAAAATTGATATTTTCTAAATTATAATAAAAAGAAATGATTTTAAACTTTAGCATTTTTGTTTGAAACTTTAAATTCTATAAAATGATTGGTTACATAAAAAACAGAATTGTATCCACAATGCATTAAATTCGTTTGCTTGTTGAAATGACAATAAGTTAATTAATAATAATGAATTCGTTTGCATCTTAGTACGTTCTCCATCAATTGTTAATACAATGTCTTCATTAATTTTAAAATTCACTTAAAATTTAAACCATTTATTTCATTTTCCACTTTTGTTTATAATATTAACTAATGGGTAAACAAAAATTTGATATTTTCTAAATTATAACATAAAATAAATAATTTTAAACTTTAGCATTATTAATAGACATCATATTTCCACAGTCCATAATATTGTATTCTAAATTGGTGGAGGGGATTCTTCATCCAAAATTAGTCAAGAAAGAATTCTTAGCCACTAGAAATTCCAACCGGTAAAATAAAATTACAGCTAATGGATGCATTAGTATTCTACAAGGCTAATAAGAATGTGTTGTTTTTATAACAATAAATTTAGTATTTGGTGTTCAACTATTGGGACATTTGTGTTGGATATAAAGGTTAGAGATAACAAGATTTGTTACTACCAAAAGGAATTGAGATCATTAAGGTTGGATGTAAGTTATATTTTAAATAAGAATATGATGTTCTAACAATAAGTGATGTTTTTTGTTCAACTACTAGGGATTTCATGATAAAGTTTGGTTGACCCTTTAAAAATTCATTTTAAGGACACTTCTCAGTAGATGTGCTGATGTGGCGAGTTGTGTAACGAGTCACTCCAAACCTTAATTGTAGATAAATAAAAGTCCATACAACATTTCTTAAAAACAGGGAGACCTTATGATTTTCTATGTAACTGCTACATGATTACAAAGTGACTTCCTATCGATTTAATATGCGAACAAAATTGACTAGGAATCCCCTCACCCAAAAGACCCTTGACCGGTTGGAATTTCTAGTGGCTATGAATTCTTTCTTGACTAATTTTGGATGAAGAATCCCCTCCACCACTACGTACCGTCTGCTTTACGGCTTCGCTAGTTTTTCTTGCCGTAGAATTATATGTCGCGTTTTTTCTCGCCTTCTCAACTTACAGCACGGCGAATGCCAACCTGGATTTCGCGTCTACTCTACGCGTTTAATGTGCCGTCCCGTCTCAAAGCTTTTTCTATGACTTCGTTCACAACTTCCGCTTAGAATATTCTTCTTACCAATAATTTCATGTGATCACAGTAATAGCCCTGCCAATTAAATAAATATTTTTTTTATCATCAGTGGAAGTCGTGGTCATTGGCACGTTGCAACTTGCTACGAAGTGCCTCTCAATGCGTTATCCTCTTTTTTCTCGTTTATATCTTTCGATAGGATTTGGGGGCTACCTACCAATTGCTTGGTGGAGCGTTATGTGGGCAAAACAAACACCAGTTGTTCATTGCTTCATATTTTTCTGCTCATAATGGGGTTCTGGTGATGTTTCTTCGAGGGGATGTTGATAGCAGGCGTTTCAAAGGGCAAAATTTAAGTAAACCCAATGAAATTCGCAGCGAGTTTGTTCTGGATCTTGGTGGGATCTGTGCTATTGCTGCCGATTTGTTGGGTATCTTGCTATCCAGAAGATGAAAAACGTTCTCTGTTGCAGTTTAAGGAAAGTCTTCACGACCCCTCTGGTCGACTGAAAACATGGAATGAATCCACTAACTGCTGCGAGTGGAAGGGAATCCAATGCCATGATATGACAGGGCACGTTAATCAAGTGGATCTTCGAAATCCTCGTGGCAATGATCAGGCAAGCGCTTTGCATAATTTAACCGGTGCTCGTCTTTCCGGGTTAAATGCCAGTGCTGTTCTTTACCCTTTGAATGACAAACGTGACGTTCTTTTGCCATTGTTTAATCTAACAATGTTAGAACACTTGGATCTGAGCTACAACGCCTTCATTGGCGTTGATGTCCCTCAGCAACTTCACACGCTGAAATATTTGCAGTATTTGAACTTGTCAAATGCTGGATTTGTGGGAAAGGTGCCCAGGGAGTTGGGCAACATGTCCAGGTTGCGCTACTTGGACCTTTCCACTAATTACTACTTTTCCTCTTCCTCCATCACAATTGATGACATGCAGATGTGGATAGGAAACATGAGAGATTTAGAGGAGCTGCTGCTAGACGGGGCGAATATGGCGCAAGTGGCAGGCGATGAATGGGGCAAAGCTATCTCCACCATGTACACTCTCAAGCGTCTTCAAATGTCCTACTGTAAGCTGTCTGGACCGATTCCCCCTTCCCTTGCAAATCTTACCAGTCTAACCCACCTCCAACTTGATGGCAATTCCTTCTTCTCGCCCATACCTGCTTGCTTACAAAACCTTTCCAAGCTGGTTTCTCTCAAGCTTAGCAACTGTGACCTCAATGGTTCCATCCCTTCTGATCTGTTGAGCCTTCCAAACCTGCAAGAAGTTGACTTGTCTGCCAATCTGGACTTGGGAGGGAAACTTTCAAGCATTCTGCCGCGACACTTTGCGCGGCTTAACAGCCTTGTTCTTACAGCAACAAATGTAGCAGGAGCTATTCCAGAGTCAATTGCCAACATCTCCTCGTTAACTCTCTTGGATCTTTCGCACTGCTCTGTCCAAGGTATGCTTCCTCCCACCATTGCAAATCTTACAGGACTTGTAATGTTGGATATCTCAATGAACAAATTACAAGGGAGCATACCGTCGTTTGGGGCTAAGTCTCCTTCAGGAAAGTCATTTCCTTTATCCTATATCGATCTTTCATACAACCAGTTGGAGGGTAACATCCCCTCCTTGTTGTTCGGTGCATTTGGGAAGCTTCGCTATGTTGACTTGAGTCAGAACCGATTGACCGGTGCCATTCCTTCCTCTGTCCGGAATCTTACCTCCCTCACATGGCTTGATCTGAGCTATAATGAACTCAACGGCACAATTCCTTCCTTGGCCAACATCAAGTCCCTTGTTCTGCTTGATCTGAGTAATAACCTCTTGACTGGCAAAATCCCGCCTTCTGTAGGTGAACTCCTTTCCCTCGAGACGCTCGATCTAAGCAACAACGTGTTAACACATGACATACCTCACAACATTTCAAATCTATCTAAATTGAAGGTTCTTTCCCTATCCTCTAATCAGTTAAGGGGGAATCTTTCAGATTCCCACCTTCATAACCTTTCCAGTCTGGTAAATCTAGACCTTTCGAACAATGTGTTAACTGTGAAAGTCAGTCCGACTTGGATTCCCCAAAACTCGTTTACAACATTGAAATTAAGATCCTGTAACATGGAGGGTGAGTTGCCGGCCTTCTTAATAGCTCAATATCACATTTCCTATTTGGATTTATTCGATAATAGATTATGGGGCAATATTCCTGCGTGGATATGGGATTCTCCTGCTCTTCAGCACCTCAACCTGTCATATAACAACTTTGCAGGCGCTTTACCTTCTAAGCTGAAGGGGCCCATAAAATTGACGGTTTTGGACCTGCATCACAATAATTTACAAGGTCCGCTTCCGCTTCCTCCTCCTTCAGTAGTTGTGGTGGACTTGTCAGAAAATCAATTGAATGCATCCATTCCAGCCGAAATTGGCGAGTATAAATTTAATTATCTGTCTCTGTCTCACAACAATCTCAGTGGTAGCACTATGCTTTGTTTTTTTTAACTCCAAGAAACCAAACCGGAACCAAAAGTAAAACAATTACCAGAGGTAGACTTTCGGTCATCCACACTACCTCCCCAATCAGAATCACTGAAACCAACTAGATTAAATCCTTTAGAACTGTAGTAATGAATGCCAAAAGCAAGAGTTCCTTTCACATACCTCAAAATTCTTTTAGTAGCCTGCATATATAATTCAGAAGGTTCTGTCATGTACCTTGAAACAAGAGAAACTGCATAAGCAATATCAGGCCTTGTGTGGGTTAGAAACATTAGACTGCCAACCACACTTCTATAAGCTGTCCCATCAACTCTTTCAGCACCATCCTCTTTACACAACACAACTCCATGAGAAATTGGAGTGGAGGCTGATTTACAATCCACCATATCAAACTTCTTCAACATATCATTGGCATATTTTGTTTGACAAAGGAAAATTCCATCCTTACTTTGATAAACCTCCATGCCTAGAAAATATTGCATAAGGCCTAAATCTTTCATTTCAAACTCATTCATCATAGCATGCTTGAATTCATCCTTCATCTTAGAACTACTGCCTATATACAACAAATCATCAACATATAAACTCACAATAAGAATATCATTACCTTCTTGTTTGTAGTAGAGGGTAAGCTCACTCTTACTTCTCGTGAAACCATTTTCTGAAAATACCCATCAATCCTAGCATACCAAGCTCTTGGTGCTTGCTTGAGGCCATACAAGGCCTTCTTCAGCTTGTAGACATGATGTTCTTTTCCTTGCACCTCAAAACCTTGTGGTTGTTCCACATAAATTTCTTCATCTAAGTACCCATTCAAGAAGGCACTTTTCACATCCATGTGATGAATGCTCCATTTCTTTTGGGCTGCAAGGGAAATCGACATTCTAATAGTCTCTTGTCGTGCTACAGGTGCAAATGTTTCTTCATAATCAATGCCATACCTCTGTGTGAAGCCTTTAGCAACTAATCTTGCTTTGTGTCTTTCAACACTCCCATCACTATGGTACTTAGTCTTGTAGACCCACTACTACATAGAGGGGGGGTTTAAGACAATTTTTGAGACAATTTTTGAGTAAATTGTCTTAACTTGAGACAAAAAAAACTTGTGTATTGTGTTAAATATTGTCTTTAAGCGAGTGTCTCAAATTATTGTCTTAAAAAATTGTCTCTATAAAGACAATATGAACTAGAAGTATTTTTGTCTTTTTAGAGACAATTTCATAGTTGGGATTAAAGACATATTGTCTCTCTCTAGACAATATGAAAAAATGTACTAAAACAAATAAACAATTTATTTTAAATATTTTTTTAGTGTGGACAAAAAACTTCAGGATTTTTGAACTTCCTCAACATTGGTGGTGTTTATAAACACCAAGAAAACATAGGAAATTCCATGGGTGCATTAAGCTACAAAGTTCCAACAAAAAATAGATTAGACAAAGTAATAAAATATAACAATACTTAAAGAGGAAAAAAGCAATGCAGTTAAAAACTTGCCTAGGACATACCGAGGGTACATTAAATCCATTCTTGGATGAGGAAGATAACTTCTCTCTTTACAAGAAGAGACACTCATTGAACATAAAACTAGTTGCTTAGTGAGGAGAATGTAATTTCTTCTCTTTGCAGAAATTGTTGCTCTCCTCACTTGAGCTTCCCCTCACTTCTGACTCGGAAGATACAAAATTTTTCTTGGCTGGAGAATATGTCCTTTTCTTTTTTTTTTTCAGATGCTGCTCTGAGCACCAGAGAGAAGATACATCTCACCTCCCAAACTCATACATTACCAGGCATTTGGTTGTTGAAGATGCATCCTTAACCTAATTATAAATATCATTACTGCAATGAGAATGTGTCAAAATCTAAAGTAGAAATCCATCAAGATAGGCATATGGCTACAGAGCTGACTAAGCAGAAACCTCTAAATGACCTAATTATTTGGCTATTCAAGAGGCATCCCTAGCATGTAATATCATATTGATGTATGCCTTAATGCCTGTATACAGAAGCCATCATAATAGCTAATCTTAAGAGGCACATTTATAGCACTGATCAACCATTAGGCAAGCAGGCATGTTAACAAAGAGAAAACTCAAACATCAATACACATAGCACTATGTACTTAACAAACAGGAGAAATTTATCAGTCATGAGAAATGCAAATGATAACCTTAGCCCATGAGCAAATATGAACTACTTGAGTGATGCCCATTGCCACTGTACAGTGCATTACATCCTCATTCTTTTTTTTTACTTGGATTAAAGCAATGAAATTTTATGAATACTATGAAACTACATAAAACACAAAAAAAACACCCAACATCACCTGGAGGCTGCAAGGAAATCATTGAAAGCATCCTGTCATCTGCCATGTCTACTTTGGTCCTCTTTATGTAGTCACGAGTCTCAAAGACTTGTCAAAGCTCGTGCAACAGTCTACATAAGACTGGACTCTGATCATACAAAGCATTGGTAGTTTTTAGCATAAAATTTGGACAATCTTGCAACTTAATAACCTGCGACCGTGAGTGCAAACAAACTGCATGAAACACAAACATTGACCATAATTACTACTGTAGTGCAAAACATCCTTATTCCATGAATACAACAGAATCACATGACAATAAGAAAAGAACCCAGTATCACCTGAAGTGTAAATTTCCTTCTTCCATGAGATCAATTGACTACTAACGAATATGCATAAGATAATTGTTGAAGGTACCCTCTGGCTCTTTATACTGGAGACCTATCTTCACAACATTCAATTGATTGTAGCTCTATTTCAAACCCATTTCTGCTACCAAATCGTGGAAGAGAAAGGAGCAGGGCGTCTCAGACTATCCTGCAACAAACTGAAGCACTGAACAAGACAGTGATTCATTTTGGTGAACAACCAAGAGAGGAATTTGTACCAGGCCCAATTGATTCAATCAGACTACCAAAAGAACTGAACCAGTTGGAGGGCAGTAGTGGAGTATTTGAAGCTACAGTACTCTAAGACCTTTTATTTATCACTCTTTGCAACACATTACTATTAAAAAAGCATAAGAAACACTGTCTTGGATTTGAAGTTCAAAGCACTGAGAAAAAGTGACACATAAGTTGATAAAACTCATAAAGTAGCTTACATTTTCCATTGAAGAATGTTTACCAAGCCCTATCCTTGTATGCATAAAGTTCAGAACATACCTTCTCACATTATTGTAGCGATAGATCCATGCCATCAATGGAGGTAAGATGCCAAACAAGAAACAGATGGCATAGATCCCTACAAAATCAAGTGTTGCTGCAAAAGCTTTGGGGAAAAAGGTTGAAATAAGAATGGGATGGCCTAGAACAAGCCATACCATCAAGGCTTCTCCTAATTTTGAATTATTGAGACTTGACAAGTGTTCTGTTTCAGTAGACAAGGTCTCATTTTTACTTCGAGTGCTGCTACTTTTTGTCAGATAGTGTTAATGTTTTTCTCAGGCTCTTACCAGAGGAGTTTGTAGAAAAATTGATGTTGTCCTCTCCATAGGTACATTTGTTCAATATATTTCCATCATGTTGGGCACAGTTCAGCTTCTTGTAAGCAAATATTTTCATTCCATACCCACTACTAGAAGAATCTTTCAAAGCTATTACTTGTTGTCCATGAAAGCTCATTCTACCAGGTTCACGACCTTCCAATAGGTCAACCAATCCAGCCTCTCTGCCACCTCCATTGTTTGTATAGGTTCTTTGTGCAAGTTTTCTAGCTCCATTGAATTTCCCTCTGATTTTTCAGCTTCCATTTCGTTGGGAAAGTTACCTAGATATGTTTTAGAATGCTTTCGAGCAACCATGTTGATCAAGCATAGAGTACCATAAAACTATTTAGGAAAACTGAGGGCATAACCAATCAATGTTGTTACGAGGGTTGAAAAGGCAAATGCTTGCACTGCAGGTACGACAGAGGAATTCAAAGATGGTAAAAGTTTTATTGGATCCAATGTCCTAGAAGGCCTAAAATAACTACGTTCCATGCTAAGACCATTGCAAGAGGCACAACCCCGTCATAGCTAAATAATTACCATGGAGAAAAATATGTGCTTAAATACATCCATAGCTTTCTATCATCCTGAGCTTCAATGCAAGATATTGTATTACACGAGTCTCCCATTAAAGATGTCATTTTTGCACTGAGTGGAAATGTGTAGGTGTTGCTCCTACTATCATTCAACAAGCAAAGAAAGAAGTCACTCTATCTTGGAGCGAAGTGTGGATTGTTGCAAAATCCATTACGTAGCCAACAATAAAGGATGTACAGTCACAACCACTCTAAGATTGGCCTAGTCAAACTGAGAGAAATAGCTATAAAACAAATTTGGGTATTCAAACAAAGAAATAGTAGCAACATTTGACGTTTTTTTAGTTGTATCAGAGGAGAGCTTCCTCTTTTCTGATTAAAAAGTTTACCCAGATTATTAAAATAAAATTAAAAATAGCAGATGAGTGTTCAAACTAAGAATAATAGATGCAAAAAGAAGGATATCAGACTAAATAAAAACAATAGAAAAATAAATTTTGATACCCAAACTAAGAGAAATAACATGAAACAAAATTGGGTCTTCAAGCTAAGAGAAATAACGGTAAAACAGCTGTAGCCTATATGTGTCCAGACCGAGAAATAGCAGTAAAAAGAAGGTATTCAAACTGAGAGAAATGGCAGCAAACCAAAGTTGCATCTTCAGACCAAGAGAACTGGCAGAAAAACAATATTAGGTATCTAAATTAAGATAAATAGCAGGAAACGAAGGATATTCAAACTACGAGAAATGGTAGCTTAAGAAAGAGTATTCACGCTAAGAGAAACGGCTGCCTAAAAACTTGGCTAATCGTACTAAAAGATATAGCAACAAAACAATTAGGTGTCCAAATAGAAAAAAAAATAGCAAAAATAAAAAAAGGGGGTATTCGCACTAGGAGAAATAGCAGCACAGTAAGAGTGGTATTACAACTGAAAGATAAGCCTGACCAAAAAAAAGTCATTCAATCAGGGGAATGGTCTAAAACCCACTACAAAATAGGTGAAATAGAAGCACAATAAAAGTCGTATTGCAACTGACAGCTAAGCCTAAGCAAAACAAAAGTGGTATTGCATCATTCAAACAGGGGAATGAACTAAAACCCACAAAAAGAAAAGCCCTAATCACACAAACAGTGAAGGAAAAGAAATGAATTATAAAATCATACAGTGACCCAGTGGATGATAGGAAAAAAATTGCATGGTATCCTAACCCTTCCCATTCTGAAATAGCAGTTGATTTGCCAATGATTGAAATGTGGGAGATGCTTTCGCTTTTGCAGAAAAAATAGAGAAAGTAATCGACCAGACAAAGTGGGGACACACCTGCTTTATGTCGCTATCTCCTACTTTCTGGCTTTGCTCGGACTCACTTTCTCTGGAAACCAACAAACCTTCTCGAAAAAAGCCTTGTCATGCGAACCTGTTTTGTGCTTGTTGCCGCTAGAAACTCTAAAATCGTCGCATGAAAACCCTTCACCTTCACCATCGTAGGAAAACACCTTCGCCGTAGCAGGAAACTCTTCTGAGGAAAACACCGTCACCTTCACATTTGACGAGCTCATACATACTCATGAGAAATGGAGGGAAAAAGAAAATGGATGTGAAATAAGGGAGGGAAAATGAACTAGGAGGGAAATAAAAATTTTATTTAAAAAATATATATAAGTACACGAGAATCAAAATATGAACTGAGGAAATGGTTGACCTCCCAAGAAATCAAGCATACACTTTCATAAGCAATAATTCATTTAGATTTACTAAAATGTATTTGTACAATGATTGCATTTGTAGCTGAATGTTGGCTAATCCAGAAAAATAAAATAGGATCAATTGATGCCCCCTTGGATATTTCTATAGGGACTGTCATATACAATATTCTGTTAGAGGAATTTACAAAAACCCAATCGAGCCATTGCAAGTCACATTGAACAGATGGAAGGCCCTGTGCATCAAAATTAATCAAGCGTCTGAATACCCACAAAATTTTGCTTGATTTATTCATTTTGAGAATTTCATTTTTTCAGTCCATTTAGCTTCTGCAGAAGCACATTAGTTGAACAAACAAGTCTTCTTAGTGCCAAAACCTAAGGCCTTCGACCCTTTCAAAAATGATCAAAATAGGGAGCTAAGGTGTACATGATAGGCCATAATTTGATCACCCAATAACCCAAAAAGAAGAGTCCAGCCATTCTTTGGACTAGACAGCCTTTAAAGGATTGGTCCAGTGATGTCAAGCAGGCTATGGTTATGTGTCACTCCACACAGTGAAAACATGAGCTGTATGACACAATGCCAAATTAGGCCTTGGTGCTATGGTCTGAACAGCAGGTGTCATCTAGTTGTTGTACACAGGACTTTCACAGTTAGCTTTGACAAGTGCTGGTGAATGCTGTGACAAATAATATAAACCTCTTGCATAGGGGTCTGAAGACATCATACTATCATAAGTGGAAGAGGATTTTGAACTGCTTCCATCATCGTCAGTAACGAAGTGAGGAGCTCTAGCATTATCCGCTACTGTTATCGGGGATGGCATGGATGAATTGGACATCAACAAACCATTGCAAATGAATCCTGAATTATTAGAGGCTGAGTTAGTGGCATCCACTTGAGCAGAAGATTCTAAACTCATATAAGATTATGCAACACAGAAGCATTTGATCCCATGATTGATGGTTGGAGAAAATTTTGAATGGTGGAGTGCAATTGCATTTGCAAGTCTTGATTATGGGTATTGTGCTAGTGCTTGCACCAACCAGCCCTCTGTTGATTATATGCATGCTGCTGAAATGCAATGATAGGCCATCCTGCATGCCCACTTGGAGAAAATTTTGAATGGTGGAGTGCAATTGCATTTGCAAGTCTTGATTATGGGTATTGTGCTAGTGCTTGCACCAACCAGCCCTCTGTTAATTATATGCATGCTGTTGAAATGCAATGATAGGCCATCCTGCATGCCCACTTGGGTAATTAGCATGACCATTAGTGTAACTAGTTAAGGTGTCTGTGATTTGTGAATTCATGTCCTCATCTGTTCGACAGCCTTCAACACTTAGATCAGATATCTCAGCTTCCTTGATCCGTTTTGCAGCTCCTCCAATGGGTAACGTGCTGCTTTCAATTATACTATTCACATCATATCTGCTCATATCAAAATTTGTCACACCATTAAGGCCTCTGAATTTGATGGCAGCAATGTCATAGGCTTCAGCAGCCTCTTCTTGTGTACCTGTGAAGTTAACTCAATCAAGCGAGAACATGAAATGGAAAAAACACTTATGTCTCAATAGTTTCCATTGAAATTGGTATGTTAGAAAAACATAATGCCATATCATAAAACCATATAGGAGTAGTTGTTATATAGACATAAGGAGAGCAAACTTACTAAATGTTCCCAAATATAGATCTTTGATGCCAGCTACTCTTCCAATTCTAGCCTGCCACCTTCCATGCTGGTGATGTCTATTATATATGTCAATACAAACCAATGGCAATTAGATCAAATCCATGAATGAAGCTTACATAGAGTAAATGATAGCATATAACAGCACTGCTAACTTTTCTGCTTCAAATCTAAATGGATTTGACATTAAAATATGTAGAAGAATTTTTACCTTGTCCAAAAAATTCATTTGATTTTTACACTAATACTTAGTCAGCAATACTAGACATCTGTACAATTTCATGTTTCATTCTTGACATTATTTGTATATAAATGTCCATAAATCGTAAATTCAATTGTTTGTAGAATTGACTCATAAGTAACGTGAGTAGCTTAAGAACACAAGCTTGCCATCATTTTCTCATTAGGACTGTGTTGAATAGATCAAAAGTAGACTGTGATAACAATAAAACAAATCAACCTCAGTTTAGAATGTATATTTATTTGAATAGTTTAAATACTTAAATTGTGAAGTTTGCAAACCAAATAAGGAAGAAGTTACGTAAGGATGTTTAAGATAACCCAGAAGAAATAGTTATGATTTATACTATGGCTTGTAGAGATAATGTTGAGGAACTATTATTATTGTTCTATTCTTTAAGAGAAATAAGTAGAAAAATGTTTTGGGTTGAGCCTTTTCTACTATAATTATAGTTTCATGCTTCCTAATGATACTTATACCTTCCCGAAAACATAAAGATTGTGATATTTAATATGCCATATGGATTGCTACTAGTCCAAGGGATGTATTATAAAGAATCTGTTCATTTGAATTCTCTGTTATGAGCCATTCTTAACATTCTTGTAGCCTAAGTTGGATAGAATTTTGGTGAATGGTCAAGAAAATAAATGTCTATGTATAGAAGGCTCAGTCATGTTTAACAATAAGAAATTATTTCTCTGAACCAAAATAAAATTCCTTGAACTTCTTGTCGACAACAATCTATAACCTAACTTATGGTAATATTTATCTGTTGGCTTCTTAGTGTTATTTGGGATATTTATGCCTTCTGGTCTAAATTGTAGACACCATGCAGAGAGATTTAGTATTATGTAGAAGCTTACAACTGCTCATCATCAGGAAATAGAGAAACTAAACAAGGGCTTATAATCTTAATTTCTTCTTATTATTGTCACCTTATTTGTTTTTATCCATGAACCCCCACTATTTTGTTTCCAGTATATAAAAATAGGGATAGCATATTAGAGTGAATTTTCATGCATGTTCCATGAAAGACGATTGGGATATTATTTCTTTGATACTAGAGCCTGTCATGAATTTTAATTTGGATTAGTACTCAAAATATCTCTAATTCTGTAGGCAATTAAATTGTTCAAATTAGTAGAGATTTGTACCATTGCAATTCTCTTATTAAGTAGTTAGTTTTGGAGTTTACTCGTATGTTTGATATAATAATAATACCACTCCCCAATGTAGAAATTGTGAATACCAACTTGGTTACTCCACGGTACATTGATGCACCTCTAGAAAATCCACTGCTCTTTCTACACAGTACGAAATGTTACGGAAGTCAGTAAAGATTACAATAACAGAAGTACAGCATCTTATGACAAATATGCATACCTTCTAAGAGATGCAACATATTCTGGCCTTGTCATATGTTTCATCTCCTCCACCTTTTTCTCGTAATTGCTAATCTGCCATATCATCCCAAGTTTGTCATTTTCCTTGATACCCAGAAATATTTTGCAAGAATAAACACAGATCATTGTACTATAAACAGTAGCTAGTCGAACCAGAATTATTTCTACCTTCAAGCAATTCATCTCACAAATAGCAGCAATGATTACTTGTAAACATCATTTATGACCTTGGTATTAGTTGTAGCCCCAAATGTTCCACCCTGCCGACCGAGGTCAATATGCACTAATATGTTTGCTTGTGAAAGATCCAACCCTGAACTCTGCAATGCTTGTGTTAAAGTATCCAACAGCCTGTCAACCCGCTAATGTCAATACGAGGTATAATGTTTTGTATATAAAACAGAAGAAATATGTGTTAGCGAAGATAAAGGTTTAAAGTTTGGAAATGCCTCTTAGGCACTAACACTGTCAAAGATGAAATGGTTGCTTTCTCTCTCAAATACAATGCACAATCACTAGGAAAAAGAGATTATTTTTTCAACTTTTAGTTAAAAGGAATCAGAATATTGTTTATAGCAGATTGGAACAAATTAAAATTTCTTCAGTGTTGACTCTACATGGAATGGGGGTAAATGAAAAGAAAAACATTGAATTAGTTTAACACATTTACTTCAGAAAAGCATATCAACTCTCATCCTACTGCAAATCAAAAAGAGTGTAAAAAGATTAATGGGACAACAAAATTCTCAAGAAGATCTTCACAAATGAAAAGATAAAGCAAGTGCAAAATAATCTGAGATGTACAAGAACAAAATCTCAAACTAGGAGGAAATGTTTCTGAAGAAAGGAGAAAAGCAAGTTAATTCAAGGTTGTATTGAAAGATGAAATAAATGCACAAAAACAGAGACAAAGGGCATACAATAGTGAATTCAATAAGATTGGGGCATTTCATTTCCTTCTTGAGGTGGACAGTAATCATTTTCTTGAGTTTAAAGATCCAACTTTCTTTCAATTTTCAAATTCAGAAATTCATTTTCCTTTGAATTCCAAGAAAACCAAAAAAACAGAACAAAGAAAAATGTCCCTGCAATAACTTGTTTCATAATGGGATTGTATGGAAATATCTTATGATTGTTCTAGAAAAATACCTTATATGTTCTTGCTATTATATTTTTTATTCTGTATAAGTTTGTATGTGTGCTTTAATTAAATATCGTATCATCCTATGTGACCCAAAACATCTGTAAAGAAAAGTGGATAAAGCACAGTTGCTTCCAATTAGATATTTTGAGAATGAGAACTTGTGAAAACAATCTGAAAAAATCTAAATCTTCACAATAGAATGCCAAATCAACAAAACATAATTAAAAGACTTCCATTTACAACTATAATCTTTATGTCACAAAATAGTACTATTTAGCTAATCTTCAAATTATTCAGGTTCTTCTTCTCCAACTGAGCATATGGTCTTATCCAACAAGGGGAAGATGGTAAGCTAGTATAAGATATTGGCAACAGTTAAATGTAGTAAAACTATCATCACATGAAAATTCCTACTTCCGACTCCAGTCACTCACAAAATAAGGAGATGAGAACAGAAGGTCTTTACTATCTACTTTGATGAGTTTTACAGAAATTTACCCCTAAATAAGCTCTTCCAGCTCTAAAGAGACATATGGTATCTCATCCAATGATTATGTCTAGTATAATGAACACATATATCTTATGATTTGCAAACTCTATGCTAACTGGCATGTACAATATGTCTAATAGGAGAGTAATTGGAATCATCTAAAAGCCAATTTTCCCACTTCTTATGATTGGCTCCTATCAGATGAGATTAACAACATCCAGATTAACAACATAGTCCATCACATATTCAAATAATGAAGGCTCATAGATCTGAGTATAAAAAGTGGTGAACATCAGGCAGAGCATGTATGAAAATGTATGAGCCCACACAAAAAATACCATATTTTGTCACTTTAGTGTAAATATTTTATATTTCAAATAGGACTCAGACAACATTTACACATAAACTAACAGCTCACTAGTCCCAAACATTGATGACAAAAATGTCTCTGCAATACTGATGACCACAGTTTTGATTCACTACTAGCAAGCGGCTCTAATCTAAACTGTAAATTATTGCAGTATACCAGTAATGCATCGAATCTTATTGAGGTTATATTAACAGAATGTTAATCAGACACAGAAGCATCTTAAATTGTCCGTCAAGAATAATGAAACCCATTCCAGGTTGCCAAACTTATTTAATTTATAAAATTAAAAATCTTCCCCTAAACTTAAAAGCACATTGAAATAATTCCTAAGAGACATGAAACCAAAAGGCAAGTAGATTTTGATTTTTTTTTATACCTTTGTGAGATGAAATTTCCTTTCGATTATCTCGATTTCGATCCACGTACTCATCATCCTCATCTTCATCATCTTCTGAAATGGGTTTCATGGACTTCATCATCTCGACAAAACCTTGCCCTATTTGCGGCCGCTGCCTGTAAACCAGAAGATTTAAAATCTTGTTTATACAATTGCCTTAACATATTAAAAAGAAAAGAAATTAAAAAAAATCTGAGATAACAGGACATGAATACATAATATGTTGACATGCTACTCACTTGCTTGAGGAAGGAATCGGCTGCTGATTGACATCAACTGAACTGAGACTGAATGTATTCTTGGCAAGGAACTATAAGTCTGTTTTGATCTAGCAGTTGACCAATACCCATATGCTGCAAAATAACCATAAAACCATAAACAATGATTAAAATTAACCTGCATTTAATAAATTATGTTGGAGGCTAACTGAAAAATGGTTTACAAAAACCACGAACCTTTAGTTGCATCACTTTTGGCATGCGGGTCAGAGGTTCGATTCCCCTCCAGGACATGAGCACGCTCTTCCCACAATGCGAATGCCGCTCCTCCTCCTACACTGTAATTCTTCACAGTAGATGTAACCCTCGCTGTAATTTCTGGTTTTGCTTCCGTTGTATTGACATGCGCCATGGGAGGAGGTGGAGGAGGACCCGCTTCAGATTTGCCGTTGCTCTGTTCATAAGTCCAAATGTGGCTTATGCTGTAAATGCCAATACTACCCAGAAGAACATGTCAACAGATGAGGTCGACGTGGCAGCAAAACCCTCAACGGATGAAACCTCTGAAACCCTATTGTTATTATTATTATTACTACTCTTCCCACCCCTTTCAAGGGGTTGTAAGAAATGCTGTGTTGTAAGATGCGTGGTGGAAAGTCCTAGAAAAAGAATAAAAAAAATTTAGACAAAATTCGTGTTGATTAAGCAAAATAGAAGCAAATTTCAGAAAAGATTCTATTAAAAAGCACGACAGATGGCTTACCTTGGCTAGATCTGTGTTCTGCTGCTCTATTTAAAGAGTTGGTGCTCCCATACAATGAAAGGAGGTCGTGAGGTGGTTTCAATCCTGTGATCGCGAAATAATTTAACTAAAATTTTACGCTCCTTTACCAAACTTAACAATAAGGACTAGAATTTAAAATAAACTTACCTTGAGAAGAATGTTGAGGTTGCGGAAGCTCCATCAAGCGCCTGTTAGGGGGAAGATGTTCTAAAGTCGTGGAATGAAGAAGAATATGGGTTTATCGCCACGGAATAGGAGTGATTTGCGGATCGAACACAGGGCAACGAAATATACATTGATTCTAACGCTGCTGCTAATTCCTTCGAACCTCTCACCGTTGTTCCATTTGGCCCAAAGACACAGCCATTTCATGTTTCTTCTGTAAAAGCCAACAACCTTGTGTGTAAAATGAAAATGCATGTGAATGCAGGAGGGAAAAGAAAAAAGGAGAGGGAAAATAAAAAATTATTTTAGAAAAAGTTTTTTTTTATTGTCTTAATTTAAGAAAATTAGAAAATTAAAGACAAAATTAATATTTTGTCTTAAATTAATGTCTTAAAACCCCGTTCTATGTAGTAGTGACCCATTTAGTGCCAATCTTTTTCTTGTCATGAGGAAGCTCTGTAAGCTCCCAAGTACCATTCCTATGAATAGCATCCATCTCTTCTTGCATTGCTTGCACCCAAACTTCATTAACACATGCATCTTCATAACTTGATGGTTCAAAACAAGATTGTGAGAATAAAGCAAAATTTATTGTTTCACCTATAGAATTCTCTTCATGTGCTTGGATTGTACTTCTTTAATAGATATCACTTAAGCTTCTTACCTTCCTTGTAGGACTTGGACTTGAATTTGGAATTGTACTTGAAACTGAAGAACTAGATGAGGGGGTATTTGGTGGATGTATAGCACTTGGAATTGAAGTATTAGCTGGCTACTCATGATCAATATCAGCAATAATACCACCATTCAAAACAGATTTAGACTTCTCAACACGGTCTTTTTGATGACCATAAGCTCCCCCTTCATCAAAAATCACATCTCTTGAAACAAGAATGCTATTAGTGCGAGGGTTATACAACCTGTAAGCCTTACTTTGCTCACTATATCCAACAAAAATGCTTGACTCACTTTTGGGATCTAATTTTTGTCTCTTTGGATCAGCCACATGAACATAGGCTAAACAACCAAAAACTCTAAAATGATTAACATTAGGTTTTTTTTCATACCAAGCTTCATAAGGAGTCATCATGTCAAGTGCTCTAGTAGGACTCCGATTGAGAATGTACACTGTTGTAGCAACTGCATCACCCCAAAAAGAATTGTCTAATCCTTTGGTATGTAGCATACTCCTTGCCATTTCCACCACTGTACAATTTTTCCTTTCAGCTACCCCGTTTTGTTGAGGTGTGTAAGCAATGGTGAGTTGCCTTTTGATGCCATTCACATCACAATAATTCCTAAAATCTCTTGAGCAAAATTCTCCTCCACGATCTATCCTTAAGCATTTGATCTTACAACCCTTTTCATTTTCCACAAGGGCTTTAAACCTTTTGAATGTATCAAAGGCTTCATCCTTGGTTTTCAAAAAATAAACCCAACACTTGCGTGAGTAATCATCAATAAAAGTAATGAAATATGATGACTTACCCAAACTCTTTGTCTGCATAGGACCACAAATATCTAAGTGAACTAGTTGAAGGGGGTAATGGGCCCTCCATGCATTGCCTTTTGGAAATGACTCTCTTGCATGGTTTCCTTTAGCACAGCCTTCACAAACTTCCTTGTGTTCCTGAACCTTAGGCAAACCATAAACCAAAGCTTTTGACGTGAGAAACATCAAACTATGAAAATTCAAATGTCCATATCTGAGATGCCATAACCAACTTTTATCCTCATATGCCAGATTGGCAAGATGGCTGCTATGTTCACCAAACTTCAATGGGAACATCCTATTCTTTGACATAGGCACTACTGTAACCACCCTATTGCCTTGATTTTTATCATAAATTGTACATTGTTGATTTTCAAATACCACCTTATAATTCTTCTCACACAACTGCCCAACACTCAATAAATTATGTTTTAATTGTGGAGTGTAATAAATATCAGTCACACATTTCTTACCTTCTTTTGTATTCACCTCCATAGCTCCTTTAGCTGCAACCTCCAAGGACTTGTCATCACCAAGCTTACTTTTAGATTTGAAACTTTTATCCATTGTAGAGAAAATCTCATTATTTCCTGACATGTGGTTAGAACAACCTGAATCTAAATACCAGACTTCTTTAGAACTATTTTTAGCTTTGTCATATGATAAGAATAAATTACTAGGAGAAGCCTCACCATTCTCATTAGCAAAATTGGCACTTCTAATATTATTACCTTCTTTTAATCTACATTCCCTTTCAAAGTGACCATACCTATTGCAGTGATAACATTGAACATTTATTTTATCAAATCTGCTTCTGCCTCTTCCTCTTGGACCACCTCTTTGTCCTCTGTTTCCTCTTGAAGAATTCTGATTTTGACCTCTACCTTGGCCTTGATTATTTTTTGTGCTTGTGCTAGCATTTTCATTCTTTGTAATTTGTACTTTGGAAGCAAAAGCCTTCTCATTACTTTCTCCAGATGAATCTCTCAATCTTTCTTCATGAGACATGAGAGTTCCAACAAGCTGATCAAACTGAAGAGCAGTCAAATCCTTGCTTTCTTCAATGATGATGGCAACATTGTTCCACCTTGGTGTTAGAGACCTCAACACCTTTTTGATCACAACTTCATTGTCCATAGTTTCTCCAAGAGTAGCCATTTTATTAACCACATCTTTTACTCTTACACAATAATCACTCACATTTTCACTTTCTTGCATCTTCAAATTCTCAAATTCTCTTTTTAATGTCTGCAACTTCACAACTTTGACTTGATCACTACCTTGGTAAGCTTCTTTTAGAGTCTTCTAGGCATCTTTAGCTGTCTGTGCCCCTGCAATTCTTGGAAATAGGCTCTTATCAAGAGCTATTTGAATGTGAAATAAAGCCTGTGCATTCTTCTTCTTAGCTTCCTTCTTAGCTGTTCTATCATTGGCTACAAGAACATTCCAATCAGCTGGCTCTTCATATCCTATTTCTACAATTTCCCATAAATCTTTTCCTATCAAAAAAGTCATCATCTTGATGCACCAATAATCATAATCAGATCCATTAAATTCTGGGATTGGCAAAGAGTTAGAATTTGACATGATAAATTTTTTAACAAATTAACCTGCTCTGATACCAAATGAAGATTTTTTAAACAAACAAATATGATAGCAGACAAACAAATAACCATAAAATGATATATGCAGACACAGAGAATAAATTATTTATTGCTGTTGAAAAACCAGAGAGCTACAGCTCTTTATTACATTGTATATATATTTGCAAGAAAGGAAACTATATAGAAAAATAGAAATAATAAACCAAAGATAGCATGATTTATATGCATCATCATGCAACACAAAAGTTGGCAAATTCCTAAAAGCATCTAACTGAAACTAACTAAGAAAATAGAAATTCTAAAATAGAAACTACAAATCTGGCACAGTGCTAGCAATTATCGAACAGGCTCATCCTTCTCAAACAATTCAGATCTATGCAGACTGCAACTGAACAAGTCTTGCTCATCTTCGCCAAAGACTGAAAGCAAGCCTACAAGCAAGCCTAGGCAAAAAGAAAGGGAGAATAAAATGAGGGCAAGAGAGGGGATTGACATTTTCGTTGTGTTGATGGGGATGAGCTTTGGAGTGGGCACGGGAATAATTGTAGGTCCTTTGTTGTTTCTGAAGAAACGCAGGGAAAAGTTCTTCCATTTGTTAGACAGTATATTGATTTGGGTTGTTGATTTGATTCCCTGTGAGAAGTTGATTCCCTGTAACAAGTTGCAGATGGCGGACGAAGATGAAGAGCATTCAGAAGAAAGCAAGAAAATAATATGCTTTTGTGTATGTTGTATTCAAATTGACAGAGATACTAAAGCTATAGTTCATACTAAATGTATGTGTTGACCCCCCAAAAAAATAAAAATAAATAAATAAATAATATTTTTTTTCTATGGGAAGGGCTAAAAACTAAAGGTTTACGGTGGCTATCATAAAAATTAGGGGTAAAGATTAAGGTTACCAATTCTTATAAATTGAATTATTATGTCTCTATTCATAACCTCTCCCAAACTCTTCTTACCGAACAACCCCTCGACCCGACATAAGTCTCTATCTATTGCTCCTAACCCAGCCCCCTTTCAACCAACAACCATGCATCTACAAGTGTCTACCAGTCAATTGTACTACATCTCTCTTTGTCCTCTTATTAAATTTATTTTGAGTCATTACAAAGTCGTTAAAAAGAAATATAAAATTTTGTGAAGGTAATTAGAAAAGATTAAGAAATTTAAAGGTCATCAAGAGAAACCAAATAAATTATTAATATATAATTTTGAGTGAAAACAAAAACAAATATATTTAAAAAGAAAAGAATACAACTGACATTAATTTAGGCCTAAGTTGGTTGATATAAAGTAGTAAATAGCAATCAAACATTAATAAAAGGTGGTCTATGCAGATTCTGGATTTGAAATGAATACAACTGGCATTAATTTAGGCCTAAGTTGGTTGATATAAAGTAGTAAATAGAAATCAAATTAATAAAAGGCAATCTATGCTGGATTTGTTCAGGCAATCTATGTTGGATTTGTTCCTGTAAGTTTTGTAAACTACAACTTGTTCCTGCTGAGTTGCAACTTCTCACATCCCTAAGTTTCTTAAATCTACCATACAATAAACTTACAGGACTGATACCACAAGGGGGATAGTTCTTAACATTAGATGCCTCATTCTTCTCAACTAATTTAGATTTATGCAGACTCTTACTATACAAGTCTTTCTTGCCTTTGCCAAAGCATAAAAGCAGGCTTACTAAAAAAGAAGTGAATAAAATCTAGGCAAGAAAAGGGAAATCACAGATTTATTGTGTGGATGGGGATGAGCTTTGGATTGGGCACGAGCATAATTATTGGGGTAAGTGCAAGAAGTTGGGTCCACTTTTTGCCCAAAAAGTGGAAGTTTTTTTCTTAAAAATCAAAGTTTCTCATAGTTGGAGTGAAAATTTGAAGCACTTACACATAGAATATTAATATGATGTAAAAATATGAAATGTAAAATTTTGTTTCTAGTTTTCAAATATGTAATTTATTCTAATACCTAGATGATAGAAGTTGGTTTTGTATAGGATGTACAAAAAATAGATTTATAAAAATTATTTACAGTTTTAGGCCAAAACATGCACGTGTACGACCAACATAATTTGACCTAAATGAAAGTATTTTTCTAATTTCTTTTGTGGAAAGATACATATGATGTTGAAGTTCAGATATTTTTTTATATTTTTTTGATAAATAATTTTTATTAATTTTAATTGGCTCTAGTTTGTGTTTTTAAAAACCCCTTGTGTACAACCAACATAATTTGAGCTAAACAAATCATAACATGATATTTTTTCATCATGTAGAAAATGATGTCTAGATTGGTCGGACATAAAAAAAATTTCGAAAAACTTTTAAAATCAAAAGTTATTAAAAATATCAATGTATATCATTTCAAGTTTATGAGTCTCTTTGTTTAAAAATTAATTAATAGATAGAAAAATATGTTCATTAGTAAAAAAATTATATATTTGAAAACTAGACATTGTGATTTGTAATGAGGTCTAAAAATTCTAGAAAAAATGTTGTCAACCATATTGGTAAAGTAAATTTTTTCTCTTGCTATTAGCATGACCTTGTACTTGCAGGTCCAAGTCTAAGGATTGGGTTTCCAAGCCTAAAACCAAACCAAAGCCACATGGGTTTCAAAATTTAAATTTTGCGGAACGCGTACCCACACCAGAACGCATACACATTCCTAAAAAAGTAGGTATGCAATCTAAAAGTGAATGGGCACCCTCTATCTAAAATGAAAAGGGTATCCATTATAAATGCATACACGTTCTAAAAATGAATGGGTACCTATTTCTAATATACCCATTATGCTTCTATTTTTAGTAAAACATACTATGATAAAAATTTTGCAACTTTTCTTTTATATGTACAACTTGACAATGACTATTTCTATGATTTTTTATGCAGGTGCCTCTTACAATCTCCCAACAAGCAATATCATATTCAATTTTTAAATGGATTCAATCGTAAAGACCATTTTCAAATGCAATTAAGTAAATGATCTATTTTTAAGAGAGATCAAGTAAAGGAATTATATTTAGAGAAATCAATGTGATGTGATATATTGAACAAAGGATCTACATCTACTTATACTTCAGAACGCTTAAGGAGAGATCCATATCAAAGTAAAGTAAATATTATTTGTTGATTTTATCAAGATATTTTGGTAATTATGGGATCAAATAAACATCAACAAAAAATAAAAAGGAAGCTCATGCCACCTTGAGAAATTGAAGCACATTGAGAGAACGAGGCAAAATGACAAAGAGATAAGAGAGAGGATTTGAGCAATGAAGAATGTTGAAGCATCCAATTTGATGACTATTGAAGAGGAGAACATTGAAGAGACCAACATGGATGAGGTGAATGTAGAATAAAATTTGGAAATGGTGAATGTGGAAGAGTTCAAGAATATGGAAAATGTGATTATAGAAACGAATCTAGATAGGTCTTCAATTGCATTCAATAATAATGATATTAGTTTTTTAAAGGAAGATAGATATAGCAATGTTGATATAAATTCTTTTATTATAAACAACACAACAAAAAATGAAAATGAAAACTGTTCTATAAGTGAAAATAAAAATATTTGAAGACAAAAAAATGATAAGAGGAAATAACACAGACAATGCAATATACACAACCTTTACCTCAAATCATACTTTCTCCTCCGATAGAGTAGAATTGAGTGCACCCTAGCTCCACTAACTATGCTCTTGATATGATGTTATGTTGATTGCTCTAGAAACTAGCAGCATAACATTACTTGATTATCTGATGTCTTGATAATAGCTTGGATGAGGGTTGATTTATAGATGTTTGGTTGATAAGATGAATGGCTAGGATTAAGAGTTGCAATGGATGGTTGAGATTAAGAGGTGGAGGATTAGGGAAATCCTTATGTGAACGGTTGAGATTAAGAGGTGTAGTTTGAATTGGATGGCTAGGATAAAAAGCTAGTTTGACTTTTGTGCAAGTCATTTATTGTCTATGGAAAGTAATGAGGATGAGGACAAGTGGGAAATAATTAATTAAATAATAAAATTATTTAATTAATTATGAGAGACATATGATATGTGAGGAGGGTAAGTGTAAGAAGATGAGTTCACTTTTTGGCCAAAAAGTGAAAGTGTTTTCCCTATTTTTTAAATTTTGTCATACTTGGAGCGACAATTTGAAGCACTTGCACATAACATATTAAGATGATGTAAAAATAAGAAATGTAGGATTTTTATTTCTTGTTTTCAAATATGTAATTTTTTTCTAATACCCAGATGATGCAAGTTGTTGGTGAAAAATCATATTTTCACTTTTACATAAATTAATTAGGGAGATTCTTTTTCTATTTTGAGCTTTATGACATGTGTCATAGGCTTTCTTTTCTCTTGAAAGCATTGTGACATGTGTCACATGCTTTCTTTCCCCACTTTGTCTATTCTTGGATAGTGGTTGTACACATATCCTTTGTATTTATTTTTAAATAATGCAATAAGAATGTGAAGCACTAATTCACGCATGCATTTGGCTTTTACAAAATTTTCTTGCAGCTCTCTCTTGTAGAAGATTTCCAGCAGATGATCTTGGCTCCTGTGAGTCCTTGTATGACTCTAACACAAGTTGAATTTTTATTGGATATACAAAAAGTGGCTTTTTAAAAGTACCCTATTTTTTGCAAAAACATGCATGTGTACGACCAACATAATTTGACCTAAATTAATGTATTTTTCTAATTCCTTTTGTGGAAAGATTCTTAGGATGTTAAATTTTGGTCAGGATATTTTTTTGTAATTTTTTTATAAATATTTTTTTATTAATTTTTAATGAGCCTAATTAGTGTTTTTTAAAACCCCTTGTGTACGGCCAACATAATTTGAGCTAAACTAATCAATTTAGTGAAAAAAAATTTTATCATGTAGAGAATGATGTCTAGTTTGGTTAGACATAATTTTTTTTCAAGAAACTTCCAAAATCAAAAGTTATTTAAAAAAAATAGTAAGCTATGTTATTTCAATTTTATGAGTTAGTTTGTTTAAAAAATAATTAATAAATAGAAAATTATGTTCAATAGTAAAAAAAATTACATATTTAAAAACTAGACTTTCAGATGTATAATGGGTTTTAATTTTTTTAAAATTTTTCTGAAAAAAAGTCGTCAGTCACAGTGGTGAAACTAGTTTTTTCTCCCATTGTTTTCATGGCTTCTTAGTTGCAAGTTGGTTGAAGGTCCAAGGCTTGGGCTTGGGTTTCCAAGCCTTTACCAATCCTAAAACCAAGGCAAATTGGCAGGTTTCACTTTTGAAAAAACAAGAAACGGGCACCCGTTTGTAAACGGGTACCCACTCATAACGGGTGCCCGTTACAAACAGGCACCCGTTTCTTCCTTTTTAGAACGGGTATTCATTTTAAAACGGGCACCTGTTTCTATTTTAGCCGTTATTTTTTTTCATAAATTCGTAGTACGACCTAAAACCTACAACATTTCCTTTTACTAGTACGACAGACAACGACAGATTCTGTGAATTTTTTATGTGCAAAGTGTCGATTCGAGCTCTCAACAGGGCATATCTTATGCAATTTTTATAGGGATTCAATCATAAGGAGAATTTTCAGATGGAATGAAGTAGAAATTTTATTTTTTACAGGCATTCAACTTCTTAGAGAGACATTCATTTTTACCAATACACCGACAATGACAAATTCTGTGACTTTTTTATATGCAAAGTGTTAATTCAAGCTTTTAAGATGACATATTTTATGCAATTTTTATAGGGATTCAATCATTAAGAGAATTTTCAGATGTGATGAAGTAGGAAATCTATTTTTTAGAAGGATTCAATTTCTTGGAGAGATCAAACAAATATCAAGCAACTATCATATTGAACAAAGGATCTATTTCTACTTGTATTTCATACATTTTTTAAGAAGAGATCCAACACATTTTGATAATCATGGGATCAAATAAACGTCAACAAAAAAAGAAGAGGAAGGTTATGATAGTTGAAGAAATTAAAGCACATCAAGAGAAAGAGGCAAAACGACAAAGAGATAAGAGAGAGAGGATTAAAAAAATGAAGAATGATGTAGCATCCAGTTCAATGACTATTGAAGAGGAGAACATTGAGGAGGAGAACATTGAAGAGGAGACCAATTTGAATGAAATGAATGTAGAGTATGCAAATGTGGAAGAGGTCAAGAACATGAAAAATGCAAATATAAGAATGAATCCAGGTATGTCTTCGAATGATCCATTCAATGATAATGAGATTAAAGATTTAAAGCAAGCTGGATATAATGTTGATGAGATAAATGCTTCTACTAGAAACAAGACAATAAAAAATAAAAATGAAAATATTTTTTTTAAAATTGAAAGTAATGTTTTGAACAATCTTCGTGGTAAGATATCTTGGAGACAAATTCAAACACATGCAAATAGATTGTACAAACAATTTTTTTATAGAAAAACTCTTGGATTTCAATGTCAACTTATATTACAATTGATGAGAATGACAAAAATGAGAAAAGTAATGAAAAATTAGGCATTTTTGTAAAACCCAAAAAGGTGGATGAATCAATAGAACAAGTTATGTCTAGTGTTGCTAATGCTATTGGTTCTATAGAAAAAAATAGTCGATCTAAGGATAAGAATGCAGCACGTAGAGCAGTAACAACTACTTTAGTTAATAAATCAGTTGTGAGCAAAAGAATGATACGTAAAACAAGTGGATATTTAAATGTGCATGCTATAACGTTAAGAAGAGAAACAAAGAGAAGACTAAGTATTGAAGAGGATCCAGTCAACCAATGTTGGACTTTTAGTGGTAGACTCCCAAGGTCTGACATGAAATTAGGTCTTTGATTGAAAAATATTGGCATGATAATACAAGGGTTTCATCAAATACTCGAGATGTTTTGAAATTAAAGGTGGGGTCAAAAAATCGTGATCCTCATCCAAAACATCTTTTAGACATGACTCAAACAGAATTATATAAAAAATTTCTATATGATTCAGTTATAGAAAATTTTAGTATAAGTCAAAGATCATTTGAGAAATGCAAACCTTGGTATGTCAAGATTAATAAGCAACGAATATCTTGTTGTTGTAAAACTCATCTGCAATTTCATTATTTTATGATGTTTTTTGAAATATATGGTGTACTTTGCATACTAACCAAATTATGCAGGAATGTGGTATTAATATGCCACCTACAACAGTTAAGGATTTTATAACAAGTATACTTTGTGAAACAACTAAGGGGCAATTTTATTTTTGAAAACCATGTGTTTCTGGACAATGCAATAGATGTGGTAACCTTTTGTTGTTAGGAGAATGCATGCATGAAAGTAGTTCACATGATTTTAGACAACAATTAGTGGAGGTGAAGAGGTTCACCAATGTTCAATATCCATTAAAGGATGGAAAAACTAGAAAGTGATGTGAGTTCGTCACAGAACAAAGTAGTGTACATGCATTCATCACAGAATTCAAGAATAAGATTGTGTATAAATATGTCAAACATTCTCAATATGCTTGGTGACTCGATGAACAATTATGCAGATGTAAGTACACATTTCCTATTGGAACTATACTTTTAGTAGTTGACTTTGCAGAAAACTATACACTTGCTCCATAAGAGGAGATTCAATCACAATATTATAACTTAGTACAAGTGGCCATATTTGTTCATATTGTATACAGACATGCAGTTGACAGTACAGAAGATGACAGGAAAATTTTGAGAGAGTACCAGTTCTATGTGAGTGATAACCGATTACATTCATCAAAGTTTGTGCAGTATTGTTTCAAAGTATTTTACAACTTAAAAGAAAGACAAATCCAGATCACAACATTTCATATGGTCAGACAATTGTACAGGACAATTCAAAAATTCTCGAATGTTTTTGTGATTAAGTAGGGTCCATAAAGAAAACAATATCCAACATATTTGGAGTTTCTTTGAAGCTGGACATGGTAAAGGAGAACATGATGGAGCTAGAGCATGTGTGAAAAGGGCTCTTGCTAGGGAGCAACTAAAATTTCATGATGCAGCAAAGTTTCAAGATGCACGTGCAATTGTGGATTGGTGTAATGCAAAATTGACTACAGGATCAAGTGAGAACTCTAAAGTTCAACAGTTGTTTTGGTTGGTTGAAGAAGAAAACATTCCTCCCCGATTTGATTGTGATACAATTAGTGGATCAACAAAATGGCATTCATTTAAGAGTTCAAATGCAAGCACATGGACTCTATGGACTAGGGAGCTCGCATGTTTTTGTCAGTTTTGTATCGCAGGTGAGTGGGAAGCATGATTGTGATACAATTAGTGGATCAACAAAATGGCATTCATTTAAGAGTTCAAATGCAAGCACATGGACTCTATGGACTAGGGAGCTCGCATGTTTTTGTCAGTTTTGTATCGCAGGTGAGTGGGAAGCATGTGAAAATACAAACTGGGTTGAAGAATGGCAACAAAAGTCCTTAACACCTCTACAAACACATGATCAAAATGAGATAACATTTGAGGAGGATAATCATTTGCAAGCATCAAATGACTATGACCATATTTCAGACCTTGTACAAGAAGGTACAAATTCATTCAATATTTCTTTTCGATACATTTTTGGAAATATATATTTAATTGTACATATGTATGTATGTATATTTTTGTGATTTATTGAATTTGAAATGTTTTTGCAGGACATGTGTATGTTGTTGCACCCGAGGGTAATGAAGAGGAAACAGAGTATTGGTTGGCTTGGTGTGTTGAGGCAAAACATAAGTTGTTACAACCTAGAGTAGATGATGATAACTTTGAGTGTCCAACAGGTTCTGTGGTTGTTACTAGCACTTGGCTACATAAATATTTGATAAGGAGGAATGGTATACCTACACTTGAAGATTATGAAAGACATAAGAAAATTTTGCACTACTCACATCTAATTGTGGCAACAAATATACAATTAATGAGATATAAAGGGAGACCTATCACAAAAGAATTATGGACACTTTCTATGGAAGAGCATGAGGCAATCATAGATGAAATACAAAAAAGAGAGGATGCAGATGGTACAATGGAGTAAATATTTTAAATGATTAACAGGTATGTAGAAATTTTTAAACTTTTAATCTTTGTCTAGGATGTGAGTTTAGGATTTAATATGATTGATAACTTAACTAATTGAGTGCATCTCCCCTTAAGACATCCTCTTAAGTCCCCTTAAGACATCCCTTAGTTATGTTCCATAAGTTAGGTAAGTCGTATCCCCTAATTGATTGCATCTCCCCTTAAGACAGTCTCTTAACTCCCCTTAAGCCATCCCCTAGCTAAATGATATAAGTTAGTGCAGGTACCCTTACCAAATATACTATAGTTGATTGGACCATCTCCCCTTAAGACATTCTCTTAACTCCCCTTAAGCCATCCCCTAGCTAAATGATATAAGTTAGTGCATGTACCCTTACCAAAAATACTATAGTTAATTGGACCATATCCCCTTAAGACATCCTCTTAACTCCCCTTAATCCATCCCCTAGCTAAATGATATAAGTTAGTGCATGTACCCTTACCATTTAAATACTACAGTTGATTCCATCTCCCCTTAATCCATCCTCTTAACTCCCATTTTAATCCATCCTCTTAACTCCCCTTAAGCCATCCCCTAGCTATGTTCCATAAGTTAGGTAAACTGTCATTTCCCTAATTGCATCTCCCCTTAATCCATCCTCTTAACTCCCCTTAAGCCTTCATATTAATATTCCTAATTCTCTTAAAGATGATTACACATTCTAACTTTTTTACAATACATTACATGGTGCAGGAGATGTTTTTTGCAGTCATAATAGAAGTTGGAAACATAGAACCTGTGTTAAATTTCACTTACACTTTATTTCAAGTATTCACTAGACCTATACTATTAATTATTTTAATTTATGCTTCAATAGTTCTTTCCTTTCATTATAATTTCAATGTAACTTCTTAACAAATTCTATCTTTAAATAAAATGATCTCTAGAGACCTTCTAAATTTTTATATATGTTTCATCGTGGCCTGACCTCTATATTTGTTTTTGCAATTTTTCACATGTAGTGTTGAAAGGATTCAAATCTATTGTTTCTTGTTGCACATTTATGATCTCTACACATGTTTTATATCTAGAGTCTTCCACTTCTAGGTGTCAAGTATAAAATCTTAGATGATCTAGACTTAGAGAATAACATTGTATAAAATCTAGGTGTCTCTAGGTGTCTTGGGTTCTAACTATATAATACCTGTGTCTCTACCTGTGTCTTAGGTATTCTATATGTCAACTAGGTAGATAAAGACTAGAAAAAAGGCATTTAATCTAATCTAGGTGTCTTAGGTAGATACTATATATCAACTACATGTCTAGAGATATAATATGGAATATAGGCATGTCTTAGGTAGATACTATATATATCAACTACTTGTCTAGAGACTAGAATAAGGTTTTAATTTAATCTAGGTGGCTTAGGTAGATACTAGATATGTCAACTAGGTCTACCATATAATAGGTGTCTAGAGCCTGTGTCTTAGGTAGAAAGTTATAATTTCTAGGTGTCTATACAATATGTGTCTTAGGTGTCCTACATAGAACTAGAATACATGTGTCTTAGGTCGTAGGTGAGGCCACATGAGCTTCCACCTTCACGTGGTTGGCCTTGTTAGTATAGAATATTTATATTTCTTGAAGCTAAGGGGAGCTCTTTTTATTGTAAATGAAAAACTAAGTAATGCAAATTGATTAAGTTATTATTTAGTGCAGATTGATGAAATTACATACAAAATGCTAATTTTTGAGTTTGTTACTTTCTTTGACATGAATAAGCTGGTTAAAAGTACGATTAGAGAATTCCCTAGTGTCAAATAGGACCCAAATGAGTTAGTGGCCCATTTCATAACTAGGTGGAGACTGATGCTTTACTCTTCAACTAGTGTGCCACACATGGACCACATGGATCTTTGTGATCTTTTCTTGCATGCCCTAAATAGGGACACACAAGAGGAGGTTCAAAATATCCCATATAAATCCTACAAGAAATCTTTTGAGTGCATTTTGAGAATTGATGGATGTATAATCATCAAAAGAAAAACACTTATTCATGGACGTATAATCATCTCTAGGACACCCCGAACCATAATTTCCTATAGCCCATTGCCATTCAAAACTCCAATTTGTGCATCTACCAAAATCTCTTCCCACCATGTAAGCACAAGAACACTTTGAATCATCCCAATCATCCTAATCCCTCCACATCTAGATCAATAGTCGCCTCTCGCCTAGAAGGATCTAACACCCCTCAAATGGGGATAAAGGGAGAGACCAAAATTTGGGATCAGGTGGTTTGAATTAGTTCAAAATGATGAAAACCAAGAACCTTGGTGATGTAGGAGCATCCCTGGTTCAAGAGTAATCTTGCATCAACCAAAATATTTGCATTTCAGTTCTTTCATTTTCCAGTTCAGTTCAAAGTAGTTCAGTCAATAGTAGTTTCAGCTTGTGGTTCGATTTTGGCATTTCACATATTGCGGATCTAGACATAGCATCTACATTCATTCATCTACATCATATCAAGAATTCAAAGCATTTGGATCAGTTACTGGAAAGATATCACTATCAGAAGTTGATTATTTTCTCAGAGCAGAGCATTCTAACAGTTCCTGATAATCAACTAAAGGAGAAGGCTTACAGATCATTCCTTGACTTGCGGATCTCAATGACACATCATTCAATGTCCTTTGGCTCATGGCCGACCTTCCCCAAGGGTCCGCACATTTTTCCATTCATTTGAGGAAGTGTTCTATGCATTTAGGTCCAACCTATCTGTGAGCACGTTACAGTTCTTCATTGGAGTTTGTGACCTTCCTTGGCCGACGCGGAAGAATCTATTGGTCCAGAAATGATATATATTGATGTAATAGATCCTTAGGAAAGTAGTTGTCAAGTTCTCATGATTTAGATGATAGATAGTTGGCTCCTTCGCGAGAGAACTTCAAAGCTTTATCTTGCACATGTATGTAATCAGGCCTATGAGCCCTAATTGTAAGCCCACATGTTGCCGCCGATCTCTATTTGAATTCTATGATATACTGAATGAGTGAATCTATAATTTGCTTTATTTCTTTAATTTGTTTCCGTTGTGTTTACTCTTGCTACACGGTCTAGATAGTTTATCTTGTGAACCCTCCTACCATGACTGCACCAAGTGGTATCAGAGTGAAAGTTTGATTCTTTGGAGCGAATTGGCAAAGGGGATTTCATAAGATCTTGTTGTGAGAAGATCGCCGATCCGAGGCAGGTTACTTGTGTGCAACCAATCGCTGATTGAGAGGCAGTTGTCGCTTGTAGCTCGATTGTCAAACCTGAGACAGTTTGCACTTGATCCTAGGAAGATGCCGCAAAGAAGAGTTCCTCCTGTTGGTACAATGGCTAATCGAATGGATGAGATGATGGAATTGATGAGACTAATGCAAATTTGTTTGGATGCTATTGAGGAAGATAGGTGAAGAGGATTGACACCGAGACTTAATGTTGAAAGTGATGATGAAGAAGAATTTCAATCTGCTGAACAAACCGGCAAAACCCTAGAAGGTAATGAAGAAGAATCGGATCAGATAAAGATGTTGTGAGCTATCTCGAAGATTGGAAAAAGACCTAGAGTTGATGTACAAAACTATACTGGTAAGTTGAATCCTGAAGAGTTGATTGACTGGATAAATGACATGGAAGAATACTTTGAATATGAAGAAATTGAAGATCCGGAGAAGGTGAAATTTGCAAAGATAAAGTTGAAAGGACATGCTGCTATATGGTGGAAATAAGTTCAGTTGGAAAGAAACAGAAGAGGAAAATAAAAGATTACAAAGTGGGACTGGATGGTGACAAAGTTGAAGACTCAGTTTATACCTGCTGAGTATGAGTTGGAATTGTTGAAAAGATTGCAAAACCTGAGACAAAAGGAGAAATCTATGAAGGAGTACACTGAAGAATTTCATAAGATGATCATAAGGATAGGACATAGTGAAGAAAGCAAGGATAAGGTGGCAAGATACATCAATGGACTGAGATTGAACATTCAAGAAGAACTAAGTTTGGTAAGGATGATATCTTTGGAAGAAGCATATCAGTTTGCCCTAAAAGTTGAAGAGAAGCTAAATAAGAAGCATGATCAGAGACAGAGAGACAGAGGAGGTAAATTTTAGAGAGGTAAAACATTTTCTAGATATGATAGATCATTTGTGGAGCAAAACAAGTTTGACAACCCATTTAAGAAGGATGACAGAGATAACAATGCTTACCGGAGAGATGACATAAATTTTTACCAGAGAGGAAACCCTAGTGCATACCGAGATGAAGGATATAGAAGAGAAGGAAGAGGATTTGATAAGAGGACATTCAGAGGTACTTGTTTCAAGTGTGGAGGTGAAGGACATAGAGCATTTGAATGTAATCAGAGTAGTATAAGTAAGAGGACAGAGAACAGTGGAAAAGTAGCCTATGTTGAAGAAGAACCTTTTGAATCACCCAGTTCTGTTGGTAAACCTGAGAAAGGAGAATCATTGGTGATGAGGAGAGCACTATTTCAAACAGAGGCAAATGAGGAACCATCACAGAGGAAAAGTCTATTCAAAACTAGATGCAAATCAGGAGGTAAGTGTTGTAAAGTTGTGATTGATAGTGGTAGTTTAGATAACCTAGTTTCAGAGGAGATGGTGACTAAGCCAAAGTTGGAAAGATTGAAACACCCTAAGCCCTATCAGATAGCATGGATTCAGGATGATCATAAGGTATTGGTGACTGAACAATGTTTGGTGAAATTTCATATTGGATCTTATCATGATGAAGTCTTGTGTGATATTATGCCTATGGATGTTTGTCATATCTTGTTGGGTAGACCTTGGCAGTATGATAGAAAAGCTATACATGATGGGAGAAAGAATACTTACACTATAACAGTGGATGAGAAAAGAGTTACTTTGATTCCTTTAGAAGATGATTCTAAAGATGTGGTATGTGGGAATGCTAGAATCTATTTGGTAGATGGAAGGACATTTTTGGATGGTTTAAAATAGGAAAATATGTGTTATGCCTTGATTCCTCAGAAGCCTGAAGCATTGAAGAAAAAGACTGAACCGGATGAGATAAGAGAGTTGCTAACAGAGTATGAAGACATCATATCAGATAATGTGCCTGATGGATTACCACCTATAAGGAGTTTCAATCATCACATGGATCTTATACCGGGAGCAAGTTTACCTAACAAAGAAACACACAAAATGACATCGGCAGAGAATGAAGAACTAAATAGACAGATACAAGAGTTGTTGAGAAAAGGTTTGATCAGAGAAAGTTTGAGTCCTTGTGCAGTACCTGTAGTGTTTGCACCAAAGAAGGATGGAGAATGGAGAATGTGTACTGACTCTAGAGTAATAAACAAGATCACAGTTAAGTATAGATTTCCTTTACCTAGGATGGATGATATTATGGATTGTTTGAGTGGAGCAAGATATTTCACAAAGATAAACTTGAAGAGTGGATACCATCAGATCAGAATCAGAGAAGGTGATGAATGGAAGACTGCTTTTAAAACAAATGAAGGATTGTATGAGTGGTTGGCGATGCCTTTTGGATTGACAAATGCATCGAGTACTTTCATGAGATTGATAAATGAAGTCTTGAAGAAATTCTTGGGTAAGTTTATGATTGTATACTTGGATGACATTCTGATTTTTAGTAAAACAAAAGAAGAACATTTGTGGCATATTAGACAAGTTTTGCAAAGGTTGAGAGAGGAGAAATTATTGATAAACATTAAGAAGTGTAGTTTCATGAAGGAAGAATTGGTATATTTGGGATATGTGATTTCTGTGGAAGGATTGAAGATGGACCCTGAGAAAGTGAAAGCAATTGTTGAATGGCCTACACTAGAGAGCATTGGAGAGGTTAGATCATTTCATAGATTGGCTAGCTTCTACTAGAAGTTCATCAGAAATTTCAGTTCAGTTTGTAACCCTATGACAGAGACAATGAGAGGTGACAGAAAGGATTTCAAGTGGACATCAGGAGCAGACAAAAGGTTTGAGTTGTTGAAGCAAAAAGTAATAGAGCAACCTATTTTGGCATTACTAGATTTCAATAAGGTATTTCAAGTTAATTGTGATGCAAGTGGAAATGCAATTGGAGTAGTGTTAAGTTAAGAAGGTAGACCAGTAGCATATTTCAATGAGAAGTTGAATGATGCAAGGAAAAGATATTCAGTTTATGATCAAGAGTTCTATGCCATAATTCAAGCCTTGAAGAAGTGGAGACATTACTTGTTGCCTAAGGAGTTTGTGTTGTATACAGATCATCAAGCTTTGCAATATTTGAATAGTCAAGGTAAGTTGAATCAGAGACATATGAGATGTGTAGAGTTCATGCAGAGTTATACATTTGTGTTGAAGCATAGGAGTGGTAAATCAAACAAAGTTGTTGATGCCTTGAGTAGAAGAAGAAACTTGTTGACAGAAATGAGAGTTGAAGTGTTGGGTTTTGGTGAATTGAAGAACATGTATGAGGGAGACACTGATTTCGCAAAACCTTGGAGAGCATGTAAGGAACCTGTTGTGATAGATAGGAGTAAGTGGCTAGACTATTTCATTCAAGAAGATATGCTATTCAAAGAAAGTCAGTTGTGCATACGCAGAAGTTCAATGAGAGACAATTTGATCAAGGAGAATCATAGTGGTTGTTAGGAACCCGTGTTTAACCCTTCTCTTTACTTTGTTAGTATATTACATTTGGACACATATGCTTTGTAAGTCATCCCGTAAGTATATTGTATTATCCCACATTCATGGGAAGTAATAGTTGTTTAGATTAGACTTAGTATATAAGTACGTGTTGAGGCCAATGAAGGCATCCACAAATATATTGTATTGAGCTTGCTCAAAGGAGGTTGCCCCCACGAAGTGGCCTGCGATCAATAAATCCCTTCTGTGTTTCTGCTATTTCTATTATTTTGTGCATTTTTCATTATATTGTTACAGGAGGTTCCTCCCATCTAGTATCAAAGCGCTTTCTTGGGCTCGCTGGGTGGAATTTTTGCCAAATTTTTTTCCCAGTGGCCTTCAAGCGCTGTGATTATTGTAGTAGTTCTTTTTTCTTTACATCTGTATTGTTCATTTCAATTGCAGGTTTGGATCAGGGAATAATCCCTATCCACTTAATTGTGGGAAGTGCCTAAGCATAGCCCTAAAACTCATTGTGAGGAGTACCACAGGAACCCTGAAGTAACTGGCCCATTGAGAGGACTTGCCAGCGAAAAGGGTAATGGCCCCTACCTGATTGACTAGTTCCCATCCGTGAGGTAAACCAAGAGATATCATTTGTGGCAAAGTGATTATCAGTTTTACCTGAGCCGTGGAGTGAGGGGTAGTACCCCAATACGCAAGCCGTTAGACAACATTGGTAGCCGAGTGAATTCCCTGAACCTTTAGGAAGCCAAACATACTTGTGGTCCATATCTATTGCCAACTGACAAATCATAGATTGAATCTATCCAGAGCCGTTTGCAGATCTCATTGTAGATCGTTTCCAGAAAAAATAAATAAATAAAAAATAATAAAATAAAAAAATATCTATTTTTTTTGCCATATCTTCCTTGCTTTAGCTCCGTTTCCTCTGAAAATTCACTGAAACCCCTGAAATTCCATTTTGCGTATTTCCTTCCTTGAGGACCTTATCCCAAATTCCACTTATCGAAGCCAGAAAACCCACATTTGTCTATTTTTAGGGTTTGCCATAACTTCTTCGATTCTCACCCAATCACCTTCAAATTTTGCCACAGTGTTCATTTCCTATTTCTGCTCCTTTGTCCTTCTTGGACAAATTTTCCCATTCTTTCACCTCGCTTCTGAAATCCCCATTTTCTCCTTCCCTATCCCTTAGAAAGTGTCCAAAACCTAGTCAAACCCCAATTCCCTATCAGAGTTTTTCCCAAATCCAAATTTTCCTTGACTAAAAAAGTTTTTGTTTTTATTTTTATACCCATTCCAAAAAAAAAAAAATCCTGGTTATGGTTGTCACCCACGCAGGAGCAAAAAACATGGAGGAACTTGCAACCATCAAGACCAAACTCCAAGATCTGGATGAAAAAATTATCGGGCTCAATCTTCAGCATTCAGCCATGAACAATAGACGACATCCAGAGTCTTCTGCAAATATAGGGTTTTCTTCTTCCGGCAATTTTCATGGACCGAAGCTTGATTTTCCTCACTTCAATGGTGATGATCCAACTAGATGGATATATCGGGCTGAACAATATTTTAGTCTGCATAATACTTTTGATGTCAACAAAGTCCCACTTGCCTCCTTTCATTTGGAACATGAAGCCCTTCAATGGTTCTGTTTGTACATCAAAGCTCATGAAGAGTCAAAATGGATAGATTTTTGCAAACTCATTTTGCAACGATCTGGCCCTAGTGCTTTTGATGACTTCACAGGCACTGTGAGAGAATATTAAATAGAATTTGAAAAACTGGCCAATCACACAGAGGGATTGTCTGATGAATTCTTCAGGAGTTGTTTTGTCAGTGGTTTGAAGGATGCAATTCGCTCTGAGGTTAAAATGTTTTGTCCAAGCACAATGATGGAAGCCTTAGGGTTGGCTAAGTTGGTGGAGGACAAGATCACAGCTCAACAACCCTCCAAATCCAATTTTCTTCCATTCAGAAATATGGATCCCCAAAGCCCTGAAATAATGTTAGCTCCTAGAACAACTCCTATTAAGCATTTGACTGAAGCAGAGATGTGGGCACGTAGAGAAAAAGGGCTTTGTTATAATTGTGATGACAAATTCACTCAGGGACATAGATGTGTTGAGCAAAAGCTCTATCTCTTGGATGTGGATTCTCCGCTTGAAATTGAAGTTTATACAGATGCTCAGGATATAGTAGCTGATCAGGTTGAAACTCAACAGTCGTCTGTTGACCCTACTTCTCAGGAAGCCCACCTAGAGATCTCTCTCCATGTCGTAGTAGGAGTCACCACCCCACAAACCATGCGGGTCAAGGGTTACTCCAAGAAGCTCCCTCTTACAATACTCATTGATTCTGGTAGTACTCATAACTTCAATGACCCTTGAATAGCCAAACAAGCTGATTGTTTTGTTCATCCTTGCTCAAACTTTGAAGTCATGATTGCCAATGGGGGAACATTACCTTGCAAAGTGAAGTGTCGTAATGTATGTATCTCTATTGGAGATTATAACATGCGCTCTGACATGTTTGCCTTGCCCTTAGATGGATGTGATGTGGTTTTGGGCACCCAATGGTTATGCACATTTGGACCCATCTTATGGGATTTTGCTAAACTTTAGATGCAGTTTTCAAACAATGGGCACAAACACACATTGAAGGGCTTACAACCAGGGTCTCTTAGCATCATAAGTTCACATCACCTGGAAAAGCTTTTTAAGAAGAATTCACATGGTGTCACCGCTCAGCTTCACTCCATTCAAATGCAACCATCCGTGGTCTCCACTACTCCTTCGTCTCTACAACGAATGATGGCTATTTTGCATGCAGTACAGAAGTGGTAGCCATACCTATTAGGGAATCATTTTTGCATCAGGGTGGCTCACCAGAGCCTGAAATATTTCCTGTACAATGGGTCTCCTTCCCAGCACAACAGAAATGGATCAGCAAACTCATGGGTTATGACTATGAGATCACTTACAAGAAGGGTAAGGAATATTGTGGCAGATTCTCTTTCTCGCACATGTGATGACCAAGCTTCTCTTTCAGCTATTTCTATGTCTGTTCCAAATTGGTTGGAATTTGTCTTGCAGGCTGTCTTCTATGAACTATATCTTTCTCCATCGGTAGGGCACTCTGGGTTCCTCAAAACTTATGAGCAGGCATGGCGTCACTTGTTTTGGAAGGGAATGAACAGGGCAATTCAACAAATTGTGGCTGCATGTGATACCTCAAAATAACAGCATCAGTGGGCAAAGTGGCTCCCTCTCACTGAATGGTGGTACAATACCTCCTACCACACTGCATCTAACATGACTCCATATGAAGCAGTCTATTGTCAGGCACCGCTAGTGCTCCTTCCATACTCCCCCAACAGTTCACAAGTTTAGGCAGTCGACATGGTTCTCTGCACCCAGGATCAGATTAGGGATCATAAGCTGGCTCCTTCCTACATTCATCCAATATTTCATTTCTCTTGTCTAAAGAAATTTCTTGGCGTCAACGACAGAGCACAACCTATTTTACCACAACTGGATAACGAAGGATCCATCCTTTTGGAGCTAGAGGTAATCCTCGACAGGCATACTCATCCTCTTCGCTCCTGATCCATCACAGAGGTATTAATTCAGTGGCATGGAATGCACCCAGAGATTGCTACAAGGGAACCACTCCTTCAGATTCAGCAACAATTTCCACATCTTACACTTTGAGGACAAAGCTTTTCTAAGAGGGAGGGGATGTTAGGAACCTATGTTTAACCATTCTCTTTACTTTGTTAGTATATTACATTTGGACACATATGCTTTGTAAGTCATCCCATGAGTATATTGTATTATCCCACATTCATGGGAAGTAATAGTTGTTTAGATTAGACTTAGTATATAAGTACGTGTTGAGGCCAATGAAGGCATCCACGAATATATTATATTGAGCTTGCTCAAAGGAGGTTGCCCCCTCGAAGTGGCCTACAATCAATAAATTCCTTCTGTGTTTCTGTTATTTATGTTATTTCATGCATTTTTCATTATATTGTTGCAGGAGGTTCCTCTCAATGGTGGATTGGCAGGACACTTTGGCATTGACAAGACAGTGGCTTTGGTGAGTGAAAATTATTTTTGGCCTCAAATACATAAGGATGTTCGGAGATTTGTGTAGAGTTGTAGAGTTTATCAAGTTACAAAAGGGAGTAGTCAGAACACTGGATTGTATAAACCTTTGGTAGTACCAAAGAGACCATGGGAAGACATAAGCATGGATTTTGTAATGGGATTGCCTAAGACACCGAGAGGGCATGATTCAATATTTGTAGTAGTTGACAGATTTTCAAAGATGGCTCATTTCATACCTTGTAAGAAGACAACTGATGCAGTGCATGTAGCTGACCTATTTTTCAAAGAGATTGTAAGATTGCATGGAATACCTAAGACTATAGTTTCAGATAGAGACACAAAGTTTATTGGATACTTCTGGAAGACACTTTGGAAGAAGATGAAGATAGATTTGAAATTCAGTTCTACTTTTCATCCATAGGCAAATGGATATACAGAGGTAGTGAATAGGAGTTCGGGAAACTTGTTGAGATGTTTGGTTGCAGACAAAGCCAGAAGTTGGGATTTGATTCTTTCACAAGCAGAGTTTGCATACAATAATTCATTAAATAGGAGTATCGGAAGAACACCTTTTGAGATTGTTACCGGAGTGAATCCTAGAGGAGTTGCAAAATTAAGAGATATCAATACAGAGGAAAAGAGGAGTGCAGAAGCTAAATAATTTGTAGATCATATGAAGATAGTACATAATCAGGTGAAGAAGCATTTGGAGGATATGAACAGTAGGTACAAAGAGAAGGTTGATGAGAAGAGAAGACATAAGGAATTTGAAGTTGGAGGTGAAGTGATGGTGTACTTGAGAAAACAAAGATTTCTAGTTGGGACATATAACAAGTTGAAGATGAAGAAATTTGGACCTTGTAGGATACTCAGGAAATTTGATTCAGGAAATGCATATGAAGTGGAGTTACCGGAGGCATTGGGCATATCACCTATTTTCAACATTGCAGACCTATATCAGTATCATGAAGTAGATTTCAGTGACAACATGGAAGAAGACTTGAAGAAGCAGTTATTACAACAAGCACCGGAACAGATTGAAGGCATTTTGGATAGCAGTGTTGGATGCAGCACTAGAGGAAGACAATACAAAGAATATCTTGTGAAATGGAAAGGCAGACCGGAAGAAGATTTATCATGGATTTCTTAGGCTGAGGTGGACCGTCTTGGTTCTCCCCTAGCCCCAGCAAAGTGAGGGACTCACTTTTTCAATAACCCCGGATGTCTGATGTAGGAGCATCCCTGGTTCAAGAGTAATCTTGCATCAACCAAAACATTTGCATTTCAGTTTGTTTGCATTTTAGTTCTTTCATTTCCCAGTTTAGTTCAAAGTAGTTTAGTCAATAGCAGTTTCAGCTTGTGGTCTGATTTTGGCATTTCACATCTTGCAGATCTAGACTTAGCATCTACATTCATTCATCTACTTCATATCAAGAATTTAGAGCATTTGGATCAGTTACTGGAAAGATATCGCTATCAGAAGTTGATTATTTTCTTAGAGCAGAGCATTCTAACAGTTCCTGATAATTAGCTAAAGGAGAAGGCTTGCGGATCATTCCTTGACTTGTAGATCTCAATGACACATCATTCAATGTCCTTTGATTCATGGCCGACCTTCCCCAAGGGTCCACACATTGTTCCATTCATTTGAGGAAGTGTTTTATGCATTTAGGTCCGACCTATCTGTGAACATGTTACAACTCTTCATTGGAGTTTGTGACCTTCCTTGGCCGACACGGAGGAATCTATTGGTCTAAAAATGATATATATTGATGTAATAGATCCTTAGGAAAGTAGTTATCAAATTCTCATGATTTAGATGATAGATAGTTGGCTCCTTCGTGAGAGGACTTCAAAGCTTTATCTTGCACATGTATGTAATTAGGCATGTGAGCCCTAATTGTAAGCCCGCATGTTGTTGGTCGATCCCTATTTGAATTCTATGATATACTGAATGACTGAATCTACAATTTGCTTTATTTCTTTGAGTTGTTTCCATTGTGTTTACTCTTGTTGCACGGTCTGAATAGTTCATCCTGTGAACCCTCCTACCATGACTGCACCACTTGGGCATCTCCAAAAGTGGAGTATCACATGCATGCAGTCTCCATGGTTGACCCCACTCCTAATTCTATTGGTCCTTGCAACTTGGTGGATGATCTCAAAAAGATGTTACAAAAATCTTGTTCATTGAGAGAAAATCCTCATCATACCATGTATCCCTTCTAGAGGCCATCAAATTGAAATATGTAAACCATATAACACCACCCCCAAAAATCCTATCAACTAAGTTGACCTAATTTGAGCCCACCCAACACTGAGTTACACGATCTAGGTTTCTTTTGAAACCTTAAGAAAATCCCTAGAAAGGTTAAGCTAGCTAGAAGAGGAGACCCCTCAACCTATATTTACAAGTATGGATCTATGATAATTGCTTTAAGAGGATCCTCATGGATGATGGGGCCATGGTCAACATCATTCCCTTATCCCTCTTGGAGAGTGGGATATTTCCACACCAATATCACTGCATGTAGAGAGACCTGGCTCCGACAACCTAAAGGTAACCACTATTGGTAAAATTAGGATTTTGATTTCCACTTTGATGGAGCTAGATGTAGGACAAGAGCTAGGGTTGGGGTAGTTCTAACTTGAGAAAATGAGAGAGTAGAACTCCCATTCCCCTTTTAATTAGACTTCCAAAAATGTTGTTGACTTAAAAGCTCTTTCCTTGGAAGTAATGCTAGCTTTGAAATTGAGAACTCGAAACATTTGCCTTTGAAGATTCTTAGCTACTGATAAATTAGGTTCTTGAGAACTATTAGATGAAGTTGTAATGATTACAACCATACAAAGACATGATTTGAAAGCTAATCCAGTAGTTTGTCTACTTCAGAAATGTTATTATTTAATGCTCTTGATGAAATTGATTAAGTTATTAAGTGCTTGAATTGATTAAGTTATTATTAAGTTATTATTATGTAAACATGTAAATTGCTCTATTTTTCTTTTGATATAATTTAGGGTAGACTTTAATTTTTCTAATTTTCAAATTTTTTTAAATTTTAAATTTAAACGGTACAGGTATTTCTCTAATTTTACTTAAATTTTTTTCATAAATTTATAGGGAAGGTATTGATCTATGAAATGTTTAATCTAGAATTAAAAATAAATTGATTAAACATGGTTAGTAGATTGAAAAATCTAATCAATAAAATTTTCCTAAATATTTAACCCAATTAAAATTTAACACAGGTGTCCCAACATTTGACTATGTAAATCCAAACATATTCATTCTAGTTCAACAACTTGTTAATTTTCATTTTATTTTTTAAATTTATTTAGGGAAGGTACATTTAGTCTATAAACTATCCAACCTAGAGTCTGTATCTAATAAATGTTTAATAAATTAAATCAATTGAAGTTTTTCTCTTATCTAATTAGAATTAGTAAATTTACAATTTTATGTAATTAAACACGTGATTTAATTTGAAGTATTAAAAATGAGATATATGAAATTAAAGTTTGAATATAGATGTATATAGTGGAAATTCAATAAATAGCAAAATCTAGTCTAGATGAAATAGTCTACGAGATATAAATACTGACATATTAATAGTCCATGTAAAAATAGTGAAATAGTCACAAAACATATACATGTCTAGTCAATACTAAAATAGTCATGAAATAGTCAATACTGAAATAGTCATAAACAATCTAATACATCGTGTCATCATCGCCATCCATCATCCATCCATCAATCTAAAACATGTGTGCACACTAAGTTTGATCATCATCCATTTCAAGCCGCCTTTTGGTCCCATGTGGCTGAGAGGGCAACTCATGTTGTGTACAAGAAAAAGAAGCTTCAAATCAATTTTAATGTCAAAACTGCATCCTAAATAAATTTAAATCAAATATTTAAGACCAAACCATCAAATTAAATTTCTAAATCTAAACTTCAAAATGTCTAAGCATACCACAACAGGCTCATCATCTCTCCTGCCATGCTCCTGTGCAACAGATGGTGCTGATTTAGATGATAGATTGAATGTCTGTGTCGCCAATTCCTGTATTTCAATAAAACACTTGAATGAACTAGTTAGGCTCTATAGTATAGATACAAAATGCAAGGTTGAATGATACAAAAGACTTTGAAATCACATAGGATTTAACTATAGGACCTGAAATATGAGAGATGATTCGTGCACCTGTGCAGGCTCATCAATGATACGATGAATTGAGCCTACACCTAAACTAATCTCATCCTGCATATATATGTGTACATGTATATATGTAATGCCCCAAGCTTTCACACAAGACATTAGCCAAACAAACACCAAACCAACAAATTTTTCGCATTTGCAAGTGCAACATTTACATGTCGCATTGCAGTCACACACACACAAGGTGTTGCAACATGTACAACAACACCTAAAAAGATATCACCATTACACAATGCAAGGTGGCACAAGCAAAAGACTTCACCCATCATGTGACAACTCACCACGATGACCAAGAGAGAGGTTGAGCTCACTCCATGACAAGGATCAGATACATGTCTACGACCTCGCTCCCTCGCGAACACATGGAGTAGGATGAGGGTGACATCCACCTCAGTCTATTCCATGATGACACAAGACATCCCAAACACAAGGGTGACACTCACCCACGGGATACTCCCACTAGGAGGTACGATTCCTCAACCAACTAGAATGGTCACTAGTCAAACTCATGTAAAGGCACACTTCCCAATGCAAATGAGGCAATAATCCAAGAGCGCATATCACATCATGGAAATGACACCAAAACACCTACGAGGCTAAAAACAGTAATCAATGCCAAAGAGGAGTCATTTTTAACCAAAAACATTAAGGTGTTGAACCAATTATGTCCACATGTCAAAAAGGACAAAAGCAATACAAAGGGCTATGCATGTTCGACACCAACATCGACACATGCCAAAAGCAAAGATATGATCCTCACCACCTATATGGGATGAATACGATCCAACACAAACATATCCATAAACATCAAATAAATGAGTCTAAACATGCTAACATAGCTAGATTCTAACATGTAAAATCTATCAAAACATGCCAACGTCCTCACAAACCAAGGCATGGAAAAATACAAGACGATATCCAATAATTACAATATTCGAAGGGCTTCATCCTAAACATAGATGAATCATAGCCAACATCGTAAATCAACTCAAAGAATTAATTACATATTATTACAAGGGTCTCAAAAGACATATTACAAAGGTTACAATAATCAATAATGATAATATACAAGTGCATAAACCACCCAAAAACCAACACACTCTCCAAGGTGCAACAAGACATGAAGCACACGGTAAACCACCTGCAAAAAGATCAAGGAATCCATCCAGCACCTGAAGATCATCATGAAGGACCAATGGGGAAATGTTGCTCACCTCCCAACCATATTGCCATCGTTGAGTGCAATAGATGTCTACGCAACTCTAGGCAACCCCCGAGCTACGAAGAAGGTAATCATGGAAAACCCGCTAAGAGCATCTCACACATCCAGGGTATACATAGCAACATATGGCATACACGTCAATCAATGCACACAACACACATGGCACAACTACCAATACAATGCATATAAACAACACATGATAAACATCACCAATACAATGCATATAAACAACACATGGCACACTTGCCAAAGCATAATAAAGTGACATCACAACATATAAGCATAAGGGAAATAATCACACCTTTAATGCACGCCAAATGAGGCATAAATCATAGTCTATCATAGACACATACAAGCATAAATCAGGTATCACAATGCACATGCAATCACATGGTAAACATCACACGTCGAGTCAAACTCTGACGGTGGAAGAAGGAAGAGAGACCTAGGTAGTTAGGACAAGGAGTGTCAAATGAGGGCAATACTCACCTCGCGGTAGAACATGAAGGCATAACCTCCTCATAGCAACCAGACACTACACCAAAGATTGTTCTTTACACCCAAACCCAAGCAAGGCGGACACTTCATCAGCACATGCAGTTTGGTGTAGATGATCTTATTATTAAATTTTATTACCCAATGTGTTTAAATGTTATTCTTGATTAAAACTTCCATTCGATAAACTCCAATGACCTCTTTGGGCCGTGGCGCACGATGGAAGCCACTCCTTTCCTACCCCTAGATCTCTTCCTAAACACCCATAGCACCAATTTGACCAATTGGGCATGGCACGGATTTCGAGGTGACAAAATCATAATTTTGACAAAAACACAACATATTCTCAAAAAATGCAAAATACCATTCTAATTGGGAGACAAATCATCCCACAAACTAAAACATCAAGGAAATGCATATAAAGCAATTTTTATGTTTTCAAAAATAGAGAAATAAGTGGCACAAATTTCAATGCACCAAAATGTCTTGAAAAATAACATAGTCTCACAAGATGTAGAATCACATAATATAAAGGAGTCAACTCATCCCTCAAAGCAAATCATAAAGAAAATGCATAGAATTTAGTTTTCATATTTTCTAAAAGTGCAAAATAACCATAAGGCCCTAAAAACTCTATTGGAGCTCTCTTTGGCACCTTGACCAAAGTTTGACCAATTTTCTAATTTTTGTTTTTCAATAGATATGGATGATCTGACAACTACCCATCATAGATAACATTCCCAACAACCAATATATGCAATAAAAATAAGTTGGGGATTTCCACAGAAAATTTGCCAGGGTTTTGTCTGTATTTCTATGTTTTCAAAATAGAAAATACATGATATAAATAAATAACCAGCTGAAATACTTTTTCTAAGTTTCCTACAACTAAACAAAGCCATCTTCAACCATTCTAGATGGTGTGGCATGAAGGAAACAAAATAAAATAATTTAAGTGAGAAGATTGGAGAAACTTACCTTCCAATACAAGCAAAATCTAAGGAAAAGAATGAGGTTGAATGTCAAATTTGATCCACACACAACAAGCAAACACCAAGCTCTTGAATCCAATCCAAACTCCAAGCAAAACTCCCTTCCAAGCAATCAGATATCCATTTTTCAAGCAAGAGGGTTTCAAACAAAGGAGAGCAAATTTTGAAGAGAAAAAAATAATGAAAAATACATGTCTTTTTCCTTTTATTCCTCCAAAGACACTATTCCTTTTTTTGGTAATAAATTAATCATTTTAGTGATTTAATCAATCAATTCAAAATTATAGCCTTTGCACAACTAAATCATTTAATTCATTTAATTCAACAATTAAATAATTGAATGTCTCTTTTGCAAATCAAATAGGCATTTCAAATAACACATTAATAAACCCTTTTTCATTTAAAACACCCAAATTATTCACTCAAATAGATAAGGAAATAGTTAGTCGAATGAACTTGACTATTCCAAACAGGTTATTTCCATTTAACTCAATCTCATTCCGAAAAGTACAAACATGCCATACTAGGCATTCAGTTTCCTCATTTAATGCAATTTCTACCTTTTTACGGAAAATATCAAATTTTAGAATTAAACTGAAATCACTCAAATTTGTTCCATAAGCATATAATGATGCAACAAACATTTTTGCTAAAGAAAAAATAGTAATTTCCAAATTAAAATCATTAATTTAATCTGAAAACACAGAAAACACACTTTTCGAAACATTTTAAAATAAAGTACAAGAATGCTAAGGAAACACACGCAAATGATACCAAACACACATCACGGTTTTCCACAACACAAGGATAAGGGTGAGATGGCTTAGCGTCCCATGTCAACCTTCTCCACATTTCCCACATTAGTTAACACTTGTAATTACCTGCACACTCAAGTAAACCATCAGGCATACCTGCTCCATACATAAAATAACCGAAGCACATCATAATACCAAACGTGGCATAATATTGCATAAGCATCATAAACATGGGTCAACAATCAATCGACATCATAAAATCATATATGCATAAATCAACTAACGCAATCATACTGAAGACATCGCATCCATCCAACATATTACACAATTGAAAACAATGAAGCTGAAGCACTACAATAATCTAACACACATGAACACAACGTATGCAATTCATAATGCATAGTTGGAAAGCCAAATAATAAAGCAAAACGCCATTGGAAACACCTCAATGGTCATGTAGAATACACCCTCAAAACCCCTCGATGGCACCATAGACCTCATTGACAAGTTCGGTGCAATGCATCAAAGCATAATAATCACATAATACAATGATAAACACTCAGAACAACATATAACACATAAATCAAAAGCACACAAGGCACACACTAGGGTGGGCATTACAATATATAAATTCAACTTTAAAAACATGAATTTAATAAAATCATGAAATTACACTAGAAATTTAAATTTAAACTAAAAATGTACAATTTTAAGATACAAACCATGGCATATGAAGTAGGCTCCTCTATAGATGACGTTGCCACTGGTCTTGGATGACTAGGTTGGTTTGACCCAAAAGTGTCAGGACCTCTCATCTGCTTTAAATTAAAATGTCACATTTTTGCATTAAATTATATATTATTAAATTAGATATATCCAATTAAATAATCTTTAGAGGTCTTAATTTTATACCTCGTCCGTATAAGGTCTACCCAACTCTACTGTCGTTGACACTAAATGGTCTAGCCGTGATGAAGTGGAAGCAACTAATGGAGTCATCTATACCAATCAACATGAACATATATGTTTATTAATATATATTTAAATTTTTTTTAAAAGATTGATAATTAATAATTGTCTAAATCTGTATTAATTTGTATTAATTTTAATTTTAATTTTATTAAATGTGGCATACATATTGAGTGCATAGGAGCGAATAATGTAGCCAAAAAGGACTCCTCCGAAGCAGATGTAGGACCAAAACATGGTTGATGACAATTCTAACAAAAATGTGGTGTGGACTATAATGGTGTCAATCTAGGTGATGCATCAGGACCAGCATCAGATGCTCCTCTAGGCTGTGCAGGCTCTCCAGGATTGACTTCATCTGCCAAGCGAGTAGCTTGGTTAGTTAAGTTTCCTGAGAGCGATGATAACACTCTGAGTGCTGAGACGACCATCCGTTGGTGAAATGGCACGAGAACAGAGGGTGGAGAAGGGACAATCTAGGTGCAAGGGGCAAACGTCGATTTGGATCGACACGTGCTCCTAGTCTATGCTATGGCATTCCGCCACCCACACCCTAAAATGATCTCATATCAAAATAATTGGGCTTTCGGCCCATCACAAACTCTACCCATAATTTCTTCAGAAAATAAAAGGGAACCTCAAAATTAGCATGAGGTGGATGGTCAAAGACCATCCACCATTGATCCCAAAAATTATCAGCTATCTGCTAATGTGTGCACCACCTGATTGAAATTCTCTTTTTATTTGGTGGTATTTGTTGACCTGTGGAGGGATCAATGAAATATGGGGCAATTGTAGTTTTGGTAATATGTAAACCATTGATCTCTTTATATGAGAGACCATCTGAATAAAACTGTCTCCTCTCTTCCCGCCATGAGCGAAATGTGTCTAGATCCATGTGGATAGCTCTCACTGAATCAACAATAGTTTGCATCATAGATGCAAACCGTGAAATGTGTGGAGGGGTTTGGATTTGGCTTTGCAATAAATTGATTTTTTCTTGTAGAACATGTATGTTTTCATCAATTGTGGCTCGCAAATGAGCTTCATCACATGGTGGTGGTGGTGGTGGTTGTGGTGGGGGGGGCGTGTTGGGGTGGGGGGTCCTGTGGGGGGTCCTGGGGCGGCGGGGGGGTCATAGGCTAGTTCCACCATGTGTAGAAATAAGGTCTACAAGTAGAGCCGCAATTACAAAAAATATAGATTAAATTGTGTGCACAACATATGTTTAAATATATACATATACATATAAATTGAAAACTTGGAAATATAAAAATTTGTGTGGTTTAAACAATATACATTAAAACATTTAATTTAACATATACATGCATTCAAAATTTAAACTTACATTATAAAATGTTTAAAATCAAAATTTATACATTTAAGAATCATGACATGAATAAAAATTTATGTCCTAGTATCTAGTCAAAATTTATATGCTCATGTATTACATTCAAACTCCTAAACATGTCACTAAGTTCATGACCTATTGGCTACAACTACTCCTAAACACGTCACTAAGTTCATGTCGACCTATTGGCTACAACTACTCCTAAACATGTCACTAAGTTCATGTCGACCTATTCAATCTTTGAACCCATTCTATGTATGCTCAACATTATTTTAATTTTTTTCTGGATTGTTGTTGTCTCCTTTATCCCTTTGTTAAGCATCAAGTTGTCATAGATATATGGATATATGTTTAAATTAAAGATTTAAACATAATAAAATGACTTATAGGCTTTAGGTTTAACAGTTTAATATAAGTCATTTAGGTTAGGTCTACAAAAAGATATATTAGGGTCCTATCCTGTCTAATGTGTAGGTTTTTAGCTTCATGTGAAAAGAGTTTTACAAATGGTTAATTTAGGACTATGAGAGGAGCATCAGGAACATTAAAAGCCATGAAGACTAAAGAATAAGGGGAAAAGACCTAGTAGGTGAGATATAGGCGAAGAACATTACAAGAACGTATAACTAGTTCAAGGTCTAGATATAGGGGGAAAGACCTAATAGGTGAGATAATATATGTGCATTTAATGCCCAATATTTTTAAAAGTTTAGTAGAGTAGTTATGACTTTAAGCTTGTTAGTGAATTGTACTATATAACTACTAAATATTTAATGACTAAATAACCAATCATACATGGTATCAGCCCACCAACAAAGTCTTAATAGATGATTAAATTCAGAGTTCCTTTCATTCCACAACATCAAAAAGACACGAAGTATTCTTCATATTGAAAGACTAGATAATTGACTTGAGGAGAATAGTCTTGATAAATTTTAAGGAGGAGGCCTCTAAAGGGAAGAAATTTATTCCTAGTCAAAAGGCCAAGAAAACTTATAAGAGGAAAACTATAAGAGCATAAGGAGATGTGGAGGAAGAAGAAATTCCTTTGAGGAAGAAGATGAGAGGGACAACCAAGCCACCTTCTTAGAAACCTTCTGCTATTGAAAACCCTATCTAAGTTCTATCGAACCAGGTATATGAATATTGAACGTTTAAATTAAAGATTTAAACATAATATATATGTCCATATGTTTAAATTAAATATTTAAATGTAATAAAGTGAAGTTTGTAGGTTTTAGGTTTACATTTAATAAGTCATTTAGGTTTTAAAGAATAGGTCAGTTTAGTTTATGAATTAGGGTTTCTAGTGTTTATGAATTATAGTTTTATGTTTTATTATTTATGAAATCCTAGTTTATGAATTACAGTTTAGTGTAAATATGAATTAGGGTTTTACGTTTTACTATTTTTGCAACCCTAGTTTATGAATTAGGGTTTTATGTTTTACTATTTTTGAAACCCTAGTTTATGAATTAGGGTTTTACAGTTTAGTCTTTATGAAATAGGGTTTACCATTTCTAAATTAAAGGTTTACAGTTTATGCATTAGGGTTTACTTGTTTTTGATTTCAGGTTGAATATATATAGTTAAACATTGCAAAAACAACAAAATACAAAGCAAAAAAAATGAAAATCAACAAAAATGGACGGGCAACCAACCTGGGGCACTGGTGAATCGATCTGAGGAGGTAGGGATGCTGTGGAGGTTGAAAGTTGGGTCAGCAAACCCGAGTACCTATTTTTTGGCGTCGCTTTCCCTAATGTCTTGCGGCCTGTAGCTATTAAAATGAAGCTACAGGTATGTTTATTAAAAAAATATATACTTTTCAAAAACGGGTACCCGTTTCATAACGGGTGCCCATTTTTGCTTTGGGTACCCATTTCGTAATGGGCACCCGTTCCAAGCAGCATTTTTCACCTACGAAAACTTCCGTGAAATGTATACTCATCTTCTTGCTTTCACCCAGGATAAAATTAATTAAATAAATAAAATTTATTTAATTAATTTTATTAGAGGGATCTGTTGATGGTTGTTTTGGCACATCAACTCAAGTAGAATGAATGATCACTCTACTTCTCCTGAAAGGTGAACAGATTGTCAAAGTTTACCCCAAGGTCCCTGTGTCCCTAGGTCACAACAATGTTAGAATTGCAGAGTGGACAATGGGAATGTTTGTCTAAGGGGCATGTGCTGGTAATATCAATCTGGAATGCCAAGTAACCCTATGATAGGTAGATATTCAATTAAGTGTGGATGCTAACCTACTCCTAAGTTGTAAAAAAAAAGGAAAAAAGAGGTCTAGGGTTTAGAAGGAAAATGTAAATTAGCTTGGACAACCTCTGCACTTCGATTTTCACTCCATATAACAAACATTAGCAGGATCAAATTAACAAGCACTGGGTGACCAGTATTCCACACAATCATTAACAATGCAAGTGCAAGATTCTAAGGAAATAAGCAGAAGAACAAGAAACTTGAAAACATCATATTACATGCACAGAATTCAAACCCTTATTCGCCTACCAAACTTATGATTTATTAATTGAGAAAAAGATCCACTAATACAAATTCATATTCAAGGAAAAGAAATGCAAGTACATTACCACCATAGGGCAAAAACACAAGAATAAGTCCCAAAAATCTATCTTCTCATTAACTGGCCTTTACAAATGTTCAAAATTCCCCTTTATATATGAGATTTCTCTTGTTTACGTTTGCACATTTTGGCCCTAGTCGGCCTAAAAGTGCCCTTTACACACAAATTACAATGCACAATGTAGCTCTTGTTAGCCAGAGTAGTGCCATTAGACACAAATGGAGTTAGCCTCATCAAAGAATGAAAGAAAGAAAGAATCAAAGAATAGATGGTTGTGAAGAACAAGGATATTATGTCCTTTCTCCAAAATGACCCTTGAAGTTGGTGGTGGCATCTTGGATGTCATTCATGTCGAGTCCATTGTGATACTTGATCTTGATTTTCTCAGAGTATAATGAACTTTTGAGCTTGTCCTGGGTTCTTACCAATCCCACCAACTGTTCTTGAAACTCGAAGAAGAGGGTCTTCAGCCTCATCAAGTTATCAATGCCTTGTTTTGTGAGCTGCTGCTAAAAGACCCCTAAAAATTCTTTTATTATCCTTGCCGCATGCAAAATCACTAAAGAACTATCCTTAAGATGACAAGGAATGGAGTTTATTAAGGTTTCTACTATGTCGGTGCCTTGTTTGGTTGCATCAATCCTCTTTTGCAGCTTGCCTTTACATTTCTGTAATAATTTAACTCAGAGCTTTCCAGCCTTGATCCACTCTAGTATTACTCCAGGACCTCCTTTGTCCAAAATTCCTAATCGCAAAATTGTATTTGGAGGTGTAGCCTCCATATTTTCCAAAATTGGAAGATGTTCTTCCCAAACCAAGGCCTCATCATCAATGCTACTCATTATCTCATTAGCATCCTCTAGTTCATGCTCCATGTTATGATACATTTTTAGAGCCTCCCTGATGGTGGTCTTCCCAAGGGTCTCCAGTGAGTCTTTCCAAGTAGTAGTTGTAGGCAAGATACCCAAGGGATCAAGAGTTATACTTTCTTTATTCATTGCTTTTATCAGGGAAGGAGTAGGAGCCAAGGAATTAATTAGCCCTACTAAATGAGTGACATAGGCTGATAGTTGTGCAACTTGCTTCTTCAATTCTTCTTTAGTCACCTCATCCTTTTGCATTCTATCTAAAACTACTTGTACAACATCAGTTAGAGCGTTCTTATCTCCCTCTCAGGTTCTTAAACCTAGTATGACCTATTGTATGTTGTAATCTTTAGAGGTCATTGCAACCTCTTCTTTGTCAACCAATGGAGTTTCTATGTGGGCAATTCTGACTCCTTGCTCATTGGTTGCTATGTGTGAGAGGGTTCTAGCCCTCTTTCTCTTAGGAGGTGCCCCTAATGCTTGGTCAATAGTGGCCAAATCTTCCTCCTCAACATATGTTCTCTTCCTCTTTTCCATAGTCTTGTTTAGCCAAACTGGGAGGCCTGACTCAGTGGTGGCATCTTGTGGTGGAGAAGAAGCTGGCAATGGAGATGGTGATCTTGTGCAGAGGGAGTCAAGACTTGTGTCTTCTCTGAATCATCACACTCCCCATCATCTTCTTCTTGTTGTTCCAAGGGAATGTTACCCACCAGTTCCTCCAGAGTGGGCCCTTGGCTGCCCAGAATCTCTTCAAATATATATTTTGTTTTATCTTTAGGCTCTTCTGCATGTGCCTCTGTTTGTTGTTCTTTCTCAGCACTCGGCATATCTAGGAAGCCCCACAATGCATGAGGCCACAACACATGACCTGAACAAACCATGCACAACAACCACATACCTCCATACGTGCCCACTAGAAAAACCCTCCAAACAAGCTCGCTACCTATAAGGAAGACATGTCTGCAGCATCCAAAACATTAGAAATCCTTCAAAAAATTTCTCCTTCTCGTGTCTAATTCACTAGAAGAATTTCTCCCCATTTTTGCAAATAGTAAAACCAAAAAACCCCCTAAGAAAATGGAGAGCCAATCAGAAAAAAGAAAAAAAAACAAGGAAAACACCATTTTCTAAATATCAGTGCATCAAACATTAGCAAAATGACCTTTTCCCAGTGCATGTGTGGTCTCCAAGGTAGGGACTAATAGGTTTTAGTGAGATGAAAACATTATTCCCCGCTTTAGGCAGGGACTAACAATTATACACATGCTTTCACATTCTCTCACATTTTTTCACACACAATTTAGGCAAGGTTACTGATTGAATTTAATGTAGAGGTAATCTTAGAACTATAAGTATTGAATTTAATGCTCATCTTGTTATTTAGGGAAATATTTAGAATATAAGTTGTTGAGAAATACAAGATTATTTAAATAGGTTGTGATTAACGAGTGACTTGCATTTTATTAGTGAATGCATCAACTAACTATGTTACATGGGCAGCAGTACTTCTTTGAAAGTAAATGATATTTTAACTTTTTAAACCAATCATACATTCAATATGGATGCATGTATGATGAAAACACATTTTTGAAGACCATAGATATGTTTGTATGGAAAATAGCTTTAACCTAAGTAAGATTATAGACCACATAATAAAACATGGGCGGGTACAAAATGTTGGGGGGCCAAAAAGTGGCCAATTTTTTTTAAAAACTTCTAAGACATAATGCGAGCACGTTATGCTTTACTATTAAAAAAAGTAGCATTTGTGCTCATTTTTTCCTTCCATTTTCTCTGCACCCATGGCCTGCAAACCCTAAGGAGCATGCTCGCATTGTTGAAGACCAAATTTGACACCAAAATCTCACAGATTCATCACCAAAATGCTTCCACGATGTCGGGGAGGCCAAAGGAGTGAGTTGTATTTGTCTTTTGTGTGAATTTGTTTCTAAATAGGTAGGTTTAAGTTGATTTTTAATATAAATTTCCTTAATTGACAGGAAATAATAATGCACCTCCTCCTCCTCCTCCTGAAAATCAACAAAATCTTGAATCACCTAAACAACAAATACCTGCTAAAGAACAACCCGAACAACAAACTCCTCCATCCATTCCTCGACATGCCCCTGGAACACAAGAAAATCTAATGGGGCAAATTGAAAACTATACAAAACAAATTGAAGATATAATTGCAAGGTTGAAAGATCTTGCAACTTCAACCTCGCATGGATCCACACTTTCTCAATCTCTTGAATGTATGCTATTAAATGTAGATTCAATTAGCAAGCAAATAACTAGTTGATCTGAAAAGAGGAGAGAATTTAGAGAGTACTATGCAGATAAGTTGTCATATGAGCAAGTAAAAAATAAACAAATTACAAAATTGGACTTGTGTTCCATTTTTACAGACCCACGAACAAATCAAGAGGCTCCATATCCATTGGTGCAACAACCAAGCAATAAGGGAGAATTTTGGACAGAGGTGGTGGATGGGTTTTGACCATCCTCCATGCAACAATAATGAGCTCCCACAATACTTTTTAAGGAAACTCTACTGCGAGTTTGTAAAAAATAAAGTGCCAAACTATTTTGATATGCCGGACTTCCAGGGTAGAGGTGGGGGGTCAACACAGGATAGACTAGGGGCATGTGTCAACCCACAACGGCCAACGAGACAAGCACTCACTAGACCAGCCCATGAGCACGTGTCTATCCCTTCCATTATGAAGGAGAGTGCTGAGGTCGAGAAACTTCAGTCCATTAGTGCCTTGACCCAGAGCATCATAGAGCATGCCAGTCCTGCAACACATCATGGGTTGCGGGAGAGTTTGAGGAGTATGGTTCCACCCCATACTTGTCAAGCTTGTGGGTCAGCCTGTGGTTATGACCCCATGGATAGTCAAGACACAGGTGCGCATGCTACATCTGTAGTTGAGCAGATGGTGATGACAGATGTCCTCCTGAGTGAGACTTTTGGCCTTGATACTCAGGTAAATGTTAGCAAGTTCATTGAATTTAATTTATTAAATTTCATTTTTAAAATGCAAGATTAACTAATTTAATTTGATGATTTTAATAAAATTTCGATGTCATAGCATTCATTCTATCTTTAGCGGTTCTCCACCTCCATATTACACTACGACATCTATTGCCAGGGTATGTAACTAGAAAACAATTATAAATATTACATGTGAATAGCATTATTATATGAATGGTATTCTAATATCTGATTTTGGATGTTGAATAGGTTAATCTTGGAAATTTCACGGCAACAGTTCCCAGTGGTGGTGGAGTTCAAAGCTTCACTCAAGTAATAAAATAAATAGTTTAACTAATGAATTTTACTTACTAGATTTTTGTAGTTTATATTCATATCGTTGATTACATTGATTAATGAATCTACACTAAACCATTCCCCTACAAACTATGTCAATCCTATTGGCTCAATTTCTTTGATCCCTACTTTTGATCCTACATCTAACCCACCTAAGTCTAATGAGGACCCTTCCTTTAATACTACTATATTCTTTGAGATGATAAGCACATTAGACATTCAACCTTATAATTTCATTGTTCAATCCACTCTTACACTTGCCATCACCTTCTTGCTTGACAATATGCCTACTGATGATTATAACGATCCTCTATAGATGGAGGCACAAGTACACTATAAAATGATAGTTGAATCAAGGTGGAACACTTATACATCAAGGTGAGATTAATGCAGTTACAGAGGAACACTTATACATCACTAGGTTGCAAAGAGATTCTTATCCCCCTTAGATATCTCCTAGTGTACACATAATGACACTTCTATACCTACTTTTGGCTCCCTCACCCTACTAATCTAGGTAGGACCTAAATGTCTCGATGTCTCATCACTAGTAGAATTTTGGCAAATAAATGACTAAGTGACTAAAAATTTTAGTCACAACAACTAAAAATGACTAAATTCTACTAATTTTTTGCAACTCAGCTATAAATGAGTAAATAAATCACTAATTTGGTCATTGACTAAAAAATTATTTAGTCACATAAATAAAAATGACTAAATAGTTAGTCATTTATTTATCACAATCCATTTGAATAAATCATTTAAAGAATCAAAAATTAATAACCCGCCAAAATACTCTAAAACATTAATAAACATACTTTGAAACTTTCGTCGAAATCTTATTTTTAGGCGTAGCCCACCAAAATGGAGTTTTCATTTTAATAAACACACTCTAAAACCTTTGTCCAAACCTTATTTTTAGGCGTAGCCCACCAAAATGGAGAAGTGTTTCAGTAAAGAATGATAGAGAATGGTCAGGAGATGTGCATGACAGGAGGCATAGGATTCATTGCTTCTTATCTCATTCCTGCTCTACTCAACAAGGGTTACATTGTTCGCGCTACTGTTTGTAATCCAGGTATTTAATTGACATATATTTGCATAATCTTAAATTCCTAATTCAGATGATTTTGAAGTATCAATGTATGCTATATAGGGTTTAGAATTATTTCTTTTAATTTAAAAAAATAAATAAATGATGTATTTGCCTGTGATTAGATAATGTGGAGATCTCCTAAATTTGCCCCAGCTCACTGTTCTCTTTAGCACTGTATTCATTACTCCAGCTGCTAGGGTTTGGCATGTGACATCTTTAATATCTTCATAACAGTGGCTTTTAAATAGATCCCACTCTTTGCTTTAATCTTTATCATGGTAACCCTTGAGTTCCATAATCCACCTTCAATCTCTTCTAAGAATGTTGTCTTAAGCTAGACTGCATGCTATGCATATAAAGCAAGTCCTTCATACCTACCATTGTTCCAAACCACCACTCACTACCTTGCTTAAAATGATACCTCCATAAGCATAATAGCATGTTTTAAAATCATGGTTGCCAGTGATTGACCATTAAGGTCACTACTTTCATCAAGATACAATGAGATTTTTGTCTTCAAATTCAAGGCATTATGCAAGATAACATTGTGAATTGTTTGTTGTGTAGGGTTTGATTTTCTTGCATAATTACTGCTTTGCTAACTGCCTTTAAGACTGGATATTGCACCCTCAGCTGCAATCTCAAATAGCTCACTCACTGTCACTCGAAGATTCCTTTCATAAGCATCCTTCTATAAAATCAAACCATGCCCTATAGACTGCCTACTTACTTACTACAGGGGAATCATTTTTTCATGGTATTATGGGTCTTAAGATCCTTTAACCTTATTGTCACTACTTCACAGTCCATAAGGTATTATTCACTATTCTCCCATCTTTGATGAGTCTCAAAACATTGCCCAAACATGAAATCCACTACCTCCATTATACAATGGCTAAGAAGAAACATTGAACCTGTGATTACCACTATTACTTCATTTGGACAGTCCTTCCCTGATTGCATTTGCCTTGTCTAACACTGTCAATAGCATTTGAAAAACCCTCAAGGTCGGCAAGGGGGTAAGGAAACTCACTGTTAAAATCTCCACTTTACTATGCAAGGTTTGAGATTTATTGTCTTGTCACTGCTCAGCCTCTTTTTGACCGTCACACCTCAAGTGACTGTCATTCTTCTTATCATAGATTGCATTTACAAATGTCACTGAGCTACATAGTGTGCTTGTTATTGGCTACAATATTTAGATTGCAAGATTTTGTTATTAGCTACAATGTCTCAATCTTTCTGGTATTGCAACCTCACTAATCCACTAGAGTTATGTTTTATGTTTCTATGAAGACCTAGGGTTTGTACCCTAGTCATGCTCTTACCATTGCTTTTGTTGGTATTAAAAAACAACCTTAAATCTTGGGTCAGAAAATTAGTTGTCTTGACAGGGTGTGGTATGATCTTGGATTGTATCCTAGTGTATGTGGGAAACTCGTGTTTGATCATTAAGGTATGTAAACCTAATTAGGGAAATGTATCCTATATAGCATGGGTCTTGCTTTAATACTTCCCATAATGGTTATTAGTAGATCACATTATTATAGTTTGTGGTAACACAAGATTGCATTCAAGTATGTAACAAACTTGGTCTGTAGTTTAAGATGTACACTTTTAAGTAACATTCATAAGGTTTAGAAAATCCTGATCACTCTCTAGAATAGCCCATTAAACATGGGTTGTTCTTGAATGCACTACATAATTGATATAACACAACCACTCTACATATCAACCAGAGTTATAGGCTCTTTATTGCAGCAAGAGGTAATCGCTCTTGGATCATGCTATCATTACATTGTAACCTATTAAACTTGAGTCAACCTAAATGCACCCAATGATGATTGACACCTAATTGTGATGACAGTGATTAATTTGCACATGAATTGTGCTCATATGAGTGCCTCCATTTCTATCACAACATAGCCACATTAAACTTGGGTCACACATGAATATATCCTATATTTGTTATAGCACAATTATGCCACATGACCAATAGAGTTATGGATCACATAATTACAGTCACAAGAATTTGTTCCTCGGTTGTGCTCTTATGGTGATTCCATTACCATTACAACATAACCCTTTGGACTTATATTGCTCAAATCCTTACATTGCTTATTTTCTCTTTGGATGGATGGCAATTCAATGGCATGGATTTGTATGTAGGTCATGCTCATATAAGTGCCTTGGTCACCATTACACAATAGTACATTGGAATTTCCTTTCTTGAACCTTTACTTCATTTTTTATTGTTAGGGTTTCTTAGTGATTATTCAATTTCCACGTGGCAAATTGATAAAAGAAACCAAGCAAAAAATCATTGTTTTTAGTTAACTCCTGCTAATATACTTTTGGAATAAATGTTTGATTGCATTACTTCAAGTGTGAAGAATTTTGTTTTCTCCTTATAATACATTCATTGAGAGCTGTAGTAGAAAGCTTCTTATGTTGAAACCCATCATGTAAACTTACTTTAAGATATATTTAGGAGGCTTCATGGATTTTTTGTGATTTATACAGCTTTTGTTTTGATAGTAAATCACATCGGATTCTTTCTAAAATTGAAATGATTTATTAATTATGGTTTTATGATGATCAAATGTTTTATTTAGAAGGGGTTAATATGTGGCATTTTTATGTGCAGGAAGAATAGATTGTGATGCAACATTCGGGTATGGATGGTTTAGGCAAACTTGGATTGCTATTAGTGACATAGCCAGGTTGGAAAGTACCTTGAGCTGGTCTGAAACACTTCTAAGTATTTTCGCTCGGAAGCAGAACCTGAGTATAGGAATACAAACATTGGTGGACAGAGAAAATCATAAATCTATTGGTCCAATTTTGGATCCGATTTGAGGTCATGAATATCAAACAGAGAAAGTTCCTACATTCTAAAGATAAAATCATAAATCTGCAGGTCCAATTTGAGATTCAATTTGAGGTCATCAAGCTCTGACATAGAAAGTTCCTACATTCTAAAGATAAAATCATAAATTTGCTTGGTCCAATTTGAGGTCCAATTGTAAGGATTTGTCTTTTTAATTATACTTTCTGACATTTGTCTTGATATAAATTATTACTTTAGAATTATGGTATTGATTTTTTTCTAATGATTTCAACCCTCATTTCAGGGAAGAGCTCCAAAGATGGTTCCTTCAGATGGAGACTACACTTTTCCGCTATGGATTTCATCTAGAAACACCAAAAGCTTAGGTACTGTCATACTCAGAGCAAAAGTAGGAGTCATGCAATGACAAGATACTCATTTTTGGAGCTTTTGTTAAGAACTTTAAATATTTGGCTATGTGCACAGAGAATGTTCATGGAGTGCAAACTTCCTTACAAAGCAATTACCACATCAGAGTTTGAGGTGAATTGCACCTACTATTTTATGCTGATATGGATATGTTCTAACATGTAGTTAATTGTTGTAGCATAATAGATAGGCTAAATAGTTGTTCATATACCATTGTTTCTAATTCAAAATTGCTATATCTTATTCTAGGAGAAAATTACAAGGGGAGTCTATACACTCAAACAATTATGTTAACTACATCCTCTTATCTAAACAATTTATTTCTACTAACTACGGAGATATGCAATTGCTTCCTTATGCAAGAGGATATAAAAGAAATATATGATATCACATACAGGAATAATACAAACTATAATTGACTTACATTATCACATACCTGTTTTCGTAGGCCCAACACAAGCCTTCATTTGATCTCCTGCACACAGTTCTTACACGGGCATATACGATGATAATTACAACAATTCTCCCATAAGAGGTCATGACCCTCTAGGAGTTAGATATAGATTTTCAAGCAACCATGTAAAGATGTCAGCATCACATAACCACATAACTCATGATGCATGATATCACCAGATAATTAAATGCATTAACATTCAGGGAGATCATATTGTTAGATTTTAATATCACATTTCCAAAGAAGGAGAAAGAACATAGCAAACACATAAGTAGCATACAGCAGTAATTTCTGAAAGAGCAAGTCTATAACCTTATCAACTTCCATACTAACCTACAACAAGAAAAATGTCTAACCTAGGGCAACAACAACAATCCAGAGGTCTCAGTGTTGCAACCTAGGATACAGTTAATCTACAGAGTTTAAGCACTAGGTCACATAATGGGCTCAATTGTAACCAGAGTACCCAGTGTTTAAACCAGGCTCTGATACCAAATGTAATGCCCCGTCATGCAACCCTAGAGAGAGTTAGACTAACAAGAGAAAAAATTCCAGATTTTTTTTTTTTGAAAGCAAGTAAATGCAATAACAGTAACCAAAGATATCATAATACCCAACATAAATAAAAGTGCACATCCAGCTCCTCTAGGGAAACATAACTGCATCAATGAATAGAAAATTAAAAACCACACATGAGATATACATTACTGCTACTACAAATAAGATCCACTTTTACATTAGCAAGATAGATAATATGCAAAGTTACAATACAAGATTACAAGACCAATCACATCGGTTTACAAAAGAATACATAAGAAAGTATACAACACCACTGAAGGTGGGAAGCAATCTAGAACTGGAACACCTCTGCACAGGACTCGAACTGAATCTCCAAAAAAAAAGGCGAATGGATAGCTCTTCCACCCAACCATGTGGAACCTTGAGGTCCACCCCTCCAAGCTAGGAGATAACGATGAGGATTCCACTAAGCCAAGAAGCAACATCAAAAATAAAAGAACGACAACTGACATGACACAACCGACCATATCAACAAAATTGCATATGACAAGACATCACTCCAGAGGCACAGCCAAAAACTAACAACTGAACTGCGTAAGGAGAGTGTCATTGCATGGTCCTAGCATGGGTTACCCAGCTATCTATCACCAGAAGCCGGCCCCCATCTATGGTTACCCTGGCAGCCTCTCTCTAGGCATTGGCCCCATAGGGTGACACATGCGGAGTCGATAGGTCCTCTCATGTAAACAAGGAGGTTGGCCTTGCCAACCAGGCCTTCTCATCCCATCCTTAGCCTGTGAGAGCACTCAAGGCATGGGTGAGGTCTCTTACTTATCTTGTTAAGTGTTTTAATACCCAACCCTCTTGATTAAATTTTTAAGTTTTCCACATGCTTACCACTTCCATGGGGTTACCCAGGCAGCCTCTCACTAGGCACCGGCCCCACCATGAAAGCCACTCCCTTAGCGTTCTCTGATCAATCATACATATCACAACATATAGGTATAAAGTCACAAATCAGTTCCGGCCCATAACTTACGCCATTCACTAGGCCACCACCCTAAGACCTTAGATTCCCTTCAAGAATTTTGAAGTAATACAATCTAGAAACCAAGTATTATAACCAAGAGACCATCCCTCTTTCAATACAAGATACGAAAATCTAGATATCCCATTACATTGACATGCCACACTCTGAACCAAAGATCAAGACACCTCACCTCTGGAGTTAGGTACAAACCAAAGATCAAGTAACCATTATCAGACAAGGACAATGCTTCCACATTGACAACAAGTGGCCATGACATCTCACAAGATTCCTACTTCCCAACAAACCAACACATAGACATAAACTCCACCCAAGGTGAACACCAAGATACTTTACAAGCAAATAACTCTGATCAGAAGGATAAACGAACATAAGATATTTGATGCACTCCCGGATTCAATCATGAAAACAACTTTTGAGAATTAACCACAATTTAAAAGAACATTCAAGCCCACAACATTAACAAATATAACACAATCTATTCGCTACAACATTTATCTCTAAAGAAGAAATAACTATAATAACCTAAAATATCTCACTATCTACAAATACAATAAGACATCTTTTCCAAGCACAACTCCTTCATCTAAAATTTAACCATTACTAGATCAGATAGACTCGATAACAAATATAAATATTCTTGCTATAAAACTTTTCGTCCTCCTGCTCGTTACACTTCAGAATCCAGTTCATGACATCAACAATTTCTAATGAAACACTACAACATGCATGAACATTTTCCTAGTATCTCACCCTTTACTCACATCTAAAAGAAAATACTTTTACCTATATCAATTCTAATAACTACCATTTGTAAAAACAACATCTATAACAATAATTCCCTTTAAGCATATCCTACTAATTAACCTATTACAATTTTCAATCATTATGAACCTAAATAGTCTTACTTACCATCCAAGATTTCTCGCGTACCATCTCTAATAGAACAACTAAAGTAATTATTTATAAAAAGTATAATCTTTCATCACATTATACCAACTGCAATTTAATCAACAACTATAATTATATTCCTATGAGCATGACTTACTATTGTCATAAAACACCAACAAAACAAAAATACTTCCTTTCCCATAAACACAACTTTTTTCATTTAACATACAACCATTACTATTTCGACGTAAGCATGATAGCAACTATAGGCAATACTTTCCCTAAATCAATATCCACCACCACTAAAAAACCTTCACAACAATTTAATTCTTTTCCCATAAGACATTTAACTATTTATTACATTGAAATCTCAAACAAAACGCTACAACATGAGCATATTTCCATTAACATAAGTTACCAACCAACATTTGATTAGCTATAATTTCTTAACCACAATTACAATACCAATCTATTATGCTATCACTTCTAATTTACCTTCCACTACTATAATTTCGGCACATTGAACTCATTTCGCAAGGCCAATCACATGCCATACAACATGCTACGGGTTACGACTATAAGCACTATATATATATATATATATATATATATATATATATATATATATATTTCTTACAAAATATACAATACCAATGAAGCATATAACAATTACCATTTCTAATACAACTCTTACAAGAATAACTGGTTTCCCCATCGATAACAACTATCACTAACTCCAAATCAAGGCAACTTTGATTTACATTGATTTCACTAAAGACCATGGCTATAATGCCAAATCCCACATTTCTAACAACACTGCCTTCTAGGCGACTCCAAGCAATTAACAAAAAGAAGCCCTTTCTACCCATCAAACAACTCTAACAGCTAAGCGACCACCAACAGAAAGCACCAATTACAAAATACTCCTATCCACATTACTACTACACTATAAACCTATTCGCAAATTGGACCAACTTCTGACTTAACCCTCTACTCACATCGATAATTGTGTCTTGTCTAAACTCCTAACAACGAGTGTGTCGAACACTGATTATACCCTATGCTAAAATGACAACAGTCTAAAACAACTGCAAGGAAGTATAAACTAATACTTTAAGAATATAAGCAGAGACTAAGTACTAGATTTGCAAGCAATCCCCAAATACACACCGTAACAACACAATTCGAAGCAACGTTACAATCCATACCACATACAGGGTTGACCAAAGGCTAAGTCGACTTAACTGACCACAACTGCAGCATCAACAAAAGAGATTATCTAAACTCTGCTATGATAGTTGACCATACTCGGTGCTACAGCGACTACAAATTCTAAAACAACACTAATCAAATGTGATTTTCCCTTCCGAGCTACCAACTTAGAACCTAACAAAGACCTTAGACCCATAAACACATTGCTAAGGAGCCGACTACAACTGTACTATAACGACGACAGATTTTATGCATGCGACAGAACTCATAAAGAACACCATGCTGCCGGCGACAAAGGTCATAACTGATACCACATGTTATTTGACATAGCCTACGGTCTGAACACAGAAGGAGACTTAGAACGTTTACTATCCAAAACACATTTAGGTAAGTAGAGCCGCTAAAAGCCACAACTAAACCCACGATTAACGAAGCATTCACTTATGTTAAACAAAGCCTGACTAACAGTGACAGCAAAATGAAGAGGGAGTTGCAAGCTATCTGACGGATAAAAGAATAGAAACTTCTATAAGAGTTCAAACTTTCCTATCCTCAAGTAAATTACTAAGCACCAGACTCACTTCTTTCCTATTTGCTTCAAGCAGAGTTTAAATTCCAATGCATATGATGAAATAAATGGTCTTATAGCCATCAAGAATCTTTTAAAGCAGATGCGAAGGTATTGTGAAGAAACTTCTCAAGGTTTGGTCGAAAACCTAGACATGAATGCATGGTAGCTTCTTAGAGGAAGTAGTGTTGGGGGCACAAACTCTTCGTGTGGGTTACTCAGAAAGAAGCAGGAAATCCAAGGTGAAAAGGTAGTATGAATAATATGAGGATCAAATACAAGGTTGTAAGCACTAACAGGTTGCAGGAAAAAGCCAATTCACCTCTTTCTAAGCATTTCACCTCTAATAGAGAATACAAATGTGAGATAAAAAGCAAGAACGACAGGGACAAGAGATTGGTAAGAGTTTAACATTGAGCCATCTTTTCACAGGATTGAAAACACATTACAGGGTTACAGATGATGGCACAAAATTTTCAAAAGGAGTCTAGGCAAAAAACTAACCCAGAAGAATACATCTTGGAGGAATAACAAGCCACAAAGATAATCACATTATAAATTACAGAAACATGCAAGTTTCACCCACAGAACATGCAGCGATAAATTTTAAATCAAAGCTACAACCATTGCAAATTTTTTTACAGAGAGAGACAAATCACATACCTGGATTCCAGTCCCACCTCCAAATTTTTCCAACTCCTCCACCAATTTCCCTCTTCTTCCCCTTTCCAAAAATGATTCAACTCATGAAATAGATGCAAACATGTGTCTGTTACCCCACAACCCACTCCTCAAAAATATAAAATTTTACTAATAATAGAGATTCCACAACTCCGAGAATACATATTTGACAACTCAGGGCATTTATTTTTCATATCAAAATTATTCTGTACAAAATATATACTAATAATTACCTGTAACTCCAATTTATGGCAAAAATGTTCTTGGTAGCAGATAATTAATTCCAGATTATTATAAAATCTTACAAGGGTGTCATCCAAGATCTAGGCCAAAACAAATATTATCCATTAAACATAATAGGAGCATTATTATTCTAATAAGAAAACAATATAGTGTTAACTAACTACGCATGAGCATATTAACACAACTCGACTATTCTCTGAAACACAGGTTACCAAACATATAGGGCATGGACCAAGCAACACCACATGACTCGAGACCACAACCGAAGACAAGGACCGACCTAGTGGAATAGACCTCGTGTTATCTCCCATTACTGATACCCATTAGTGTAAGAACCCGCTCGACCTGCTATATTAGGTGAAGTCAAGGTTCGGTACTTGCAGCCTGCATTTAAACACTTGGTTGTATACGATCAAGTACATATATGTCTACACACACAGAGTCAGAGAGTCGCGGCATAGTAGGGTACTCGAAGCGAGTAGTACTACACCGTCTCTACTCTTGAAACAATATCATAACAACTTTTATCTAAATTTAAATACCACAAATCAAATGACACATGATGATATTAATTCACATCATAACTAGAATAATAGTAGTTCCATCATAACTCATAACATCTATCTAATTATATCAGTCAAACACAGTTCATCAAATATACATAAATCATAACCTACTAATCAACTATCTCAAAACTGAATCAATGCCATGAACGACTGACGACTGTCTCCGATTGATAGAGAGCAATGTAGAACCACCGCTATCACAAGCCAACGACGAGGGGGCACTACATCCTCCCCCCCTAAAACTTGACTTACTCCTGGAAGTCACAGATCAAGGTAGAAACATAATATATTAACATTCTCATATTCCATTGCCAACATTCTCATTTACTTCAATATTTATTGTTAGGGTTTCTTAGTGATTATTCAATTTCCACGTGGCAAATTGATAAAAGAAACCAAGCAAAAAATCATTTTGTTTTTAGTTAACTCTTCCTAACATACTTTTGGAATAAATGTTTGACTGCATTACTTCGAGTGTGAAGAATTTTGTTTTCTGCTTATAATACATTCATTAAGAGCTGTAGTAGAAAGCTTCTTATGTTGAAAACCATCCTATAAACTTACTTTAAGATACATTTAGGAGGCTTCATGGATTTTTTGTGATTTATATAGCTTTTGTTTTGATAGTAAATCACATTGGATTCTTTCTAAAATTGAAATGATTATTAATTATGGTTTTATGATGATCAAATGTTTTATTTAGAAGGTGTTAATATGTGGCATTTTTATGTGTAGGAAGAATAGATTTTGATGCAACATTCGTGTATGGATGGTTTAGGCAAACTTGGATTGCTATTAGTGACATAGCCAGGTTGGAGAGTACCTTGAGCTGGTCTGAAACACTTCCGGGTATTTTCGCTCGGAAGCAGAACCTGAGTATAGGAATACAAACATTGGTGGACAGAGAAAATCATAAATCTGTTGGTCCAATTTTGGATCTGATTTGAGGTCGTGAATATCAAACAGAGAAAGTTCCTACATTCTAAAGATAAAATCATAAATCTGTAGGTCCAATTTGAGATTCAATTTGAGGTTGTCAAGCTCTGACATAGAAAGTTCCTACATTCTAAAGATAAAATAATAAATTTGCTTGGTCCAATTTGAGGTCCAATTGTAAGGATTTGTCTTTTTAATTATACTTTCTGACATTTGTCTCAATATAAATTGTTACTTTAGAATTATGGTATTGATTTTTTTCTAATGATTTCAACCCTCATTTCAGGGAAGAGCTCCAAAGATGGTTCCTTCAAATGGAGACTACACTTTTCCACTATAGGTTTCATCTAGAAACACCAGAAGCTTAGGTACTGTCATACTCAGAGCAAAAGTAGGAGTCATGCAATGACAAGATACTCATTTTTGGAGCTTTTGTTAAGAACTTTAAATATTTGGCTATGTGCACAGAGAATGTTCATGGAGTGCAAACTTCCTTACAAAGCAATTACCACAACAGAGTTTGAGGTGAATTGCACCTACTATTTTATGCTGATATGGATATGTTCTAACCTGTAGTTAATTGTTGTAGCATAATAGATAGGCTAAATAGTTGTTCCTATACCATTGTTTCTAATTCAAAATTGCTATATCTTATTCTAGGAGAAAATTACAAGTGGAGTCTATACATAAGACACCATTGTTTCAAATTCAAAATTGCTAGCTCTTTCACAATTGTTTGCTTCATTTATTTGATCTAAGACAACCTACTATATAGAAGATGATCTCAAAATCATAGTAAAATCCTTTATTTCGGGAAGACTATTCTAAATCTTCCCATCATAACAATGAACAAAAGCATTAGTCATTAACCTGATCTTTGCAAAAGTTTCATCAAATTCTACTTTTCCACTCTCTTTTCCATTCTAAATTTTATTCCCAATTTCATCCATGAAGAACTTCCTCAGCCTGTAGATCCTGTTGTTAGCCATAACTTTACCAAGTGTTGAGGATAGCTTCGAGTTTTTACCCAAGCAGCAATTAACAAAATTTGGCCTTACCAGATACAATGTGTTGAAAAGCTCTTTGAAGTTATTCTGGAAAAGAGTTCCTGAGAGTATAATGCGCAGTTTTGAATTAACCTTTTTGCATGAATTTCATTGTATCTGGTAAGGCTGAATTTTGACAAAAATAGCAATTGACAAAATTCATCCTTACCAGATACAATGGAATTCATGCAAAAAGGTTAATTCAAAACTGCGCATTATACTCTTAGGAACTCTTTTCCAGAATAACTTCAAAGAGCTTTTCAACACATTGTATTTGGTAAGGCCGAATTTTGTCAATTGCTGCTTGGATAAAAACTTGAAGTTATCCTCGACACCTGGTAAAGTTATGGCTAACAGCAGGATCTACAAGCTAAGGAAGTTCTTCATGGATGAAATTGGGAATAAAATTTAGAATGGAAAAGAGAGTGGAAAAGTAGAATTTGATGAAACTCTTGCAAAGTTTAGGTTAATGACTGATGCTTTTGTTCATTGTTATGATGGGAAGATTCTGAACAGTATTCCCAGAATAAAGGATTTTATTGTGATTTTGAGAGCATCTTCTATACAACAGGCTGTCTTAGATCAAATAAATGAAGCAAACAATTGTGAAAGAGCCATCAATTTTGAATTTGAAACAATGGTGTCTTATGTATAGACTCCCCTTGTGATTTGCTCCTAGAATAAGGTATAGCAATTTTGAATTAGAAACAATGGTATACGAACAACTATTTAGCCTATCTGTTATGCTACAACAATTAACTATAGGTTAGAACATATCCATATCAGCATAAACTAGCAGGTGCAATTCACCTCAAACTCTGTTTTGGTAATTACTTTGTAAGGAAGTTTTCACTCCTCCATGAACATTCTCTGTGCACATCAGTATGTTGGTTATTATCTTGATCTCCTTTGTGATCAAAAGAATAGTGAAGTTCATTGCATAAATCATGACCATTTTGCAGTGCTATGATCCAGTGCTCTTTCACTTCTTACACAATGTGTTCTCAATCACCATGTGCAAATGACTTAGAGGACATATCTTTGATTTCAATGGCCTTGCATAGCACTTGAAGAAATTTCCATTCATGCCTTAGCATTTAACAACCATATAGGGCATATGAAACATAGCTTATTGAAATCACTGTTGACACAAAACTCCTGAAGATCACCACCCTAGACTACTAGATAACTTCCTCCATTCATGTCACAATGCAAGGTCCCTATAGGTTGAAAGTATTGCCCTTGAAAACATGTATACCACTGTATTGATAATGTCTTGAGGACTAAGGGTCCCACTTGGAGGTAAAGAATAATCTCATATGCATTCATTCTTAGATCCATATTTCAATTTGTTATATTTATGTGCAGCTTCTAATGAGCTTGCTGAACTGCATTGTGTAAAATGAGAAGCTCCTTTAGCCAATTGTGTTGTTTCCTGAAGTTGATGGCATGGAAGAATCTGCAGCACTATCTTCCAACAATGAAATTACTGATCTTCAAACAAAGATACTGGGACTGTCCCTTCAACATTTGTGAAGCCACTACCTTAATCAAATTGGCCATTGTCCTTTCATCATCTTTGTTTGGCATTTGACTGTACTATGTCAATCCTCTCACAATGACCACCATATCGTGATTGTGAAAATTCTAAACCCATCACTTGGACAGTCAAAACTTCCACCTCACAGCCACAAGAATAAGATACACTGAGAATGCACAGTCCCAAGTAAGTGTATTAGACTCAGTGATCCTTATTTTTTGAAATATGTTGTAGTTACAAATGCCCTGCTAGACATACATGAAAATGTGGAAGCATAGACAAGGTAAGCAAACTGTTTCAAAAAATGCCTCAAAGAAATATGATATCATGGATACCCACTCTCCCACAAGCACTTCAACTCATACATGTGATGATGCAAGGCTTTCCCAAAAATATAGCTTTGCACAAATATATTATAGAAATTTGGCTTGCTTCTTTGTTTATCTCAGGAATTAGATACCCCTGCATCACTCACTCTCCCGCAAGCACTTCAAGTCAAGCCTGCAGTGATGCAGGAAAGCCTCACATCACCACAGGCATGACTTGAAGTGCTTGCGGGAGAGCGGGTATCCATGATATCACAGGTAGGATGCTGGCAAAGGTTGTCGAATTTGGATTTACACCTGCTAATTGCATTTGCTTAAAAGTTTCTAAAGCCTTTTCAAAAAATCCATTTTGTGCATATCCTGCAATCATTGCATTCCAAGAGATGACATCTCTTTGAGCCATTCCATCAAACAGTTCACGTGCCTTATCTATACTTCCACATTTTGCATACCATGTCTACCAAAGCTTTTCCAACTATAATATCTGACAAAAATCCCCCTTCCATTATGTTATGATGGATGTCCATACCCTATTCCAAAGCTCCCATTTTAGCACAGGCAGGGAGGATGCTGGCAACAGGTTGTCAAATTTGGATTTACACCTGCTAATTACATTTTCTTGAAAGTTTCTAAAGTCTTTCAAAAAAATCATTTTGTGCATATCCCACAATCATTGCATTCCATGAGATGACATCTCTTTGAGCATTCTGCCAAACAGTTCACATGCTTGTCAATGCTTCCACATTTTGCATACATGTCTACCAACGCAGTTGAAACTACAACATCTAACAAAATTCTCTATCCATTACTTTTTGATGGATGTTCCATACCTTGTTCCAATGCTCCATTTTGCATAGGCAGGAAGGATGCTGGCAAAGGTTGTGGATTTGGCTTTACACCTACCAATTGAATTTGCTTGAAAGTTTGTAAAGTCTTTCCAACAAATCCATTTTATGCATATCTAGCAATAATTGATCTCCCCGCATCCCCGCACGCACACAAAAATTCCTTCACGGGGATACAGGGAGAGCCCGCCATCCCGCACCCTCATGCCCTGGCTCCTTGCGAGGCTATAGGGGAGCCTGGACTGCATAGAGATAAGTAGGTGAGGCAACAATCATGCCAAATGAAATACCTAACAGATGTCTTCCCTAAATTTCTAAGCAGGTTTATCCTACACTGGCTGCATTACCTTACACCTCTCTCATTCTTCTTTCCTCCTTTACCATTGCAGTCGATCAGGAGGCTAACAATATGAACACGTTACCATTCAAATCATTGTACATACCATGAAAGTTTCATGCCACCTTTCTCAATCATATGATCTCTCTCTAAGCTCTCTCTATGCAGTCCATGAGACCACATTTTTGCTCTTCCCGCATCCCCATGTACACACAAAAGTTCCTTCACAGGGATGCGGAGAGAGCCTGCCATCCTGCACCCTCATGCCTGGTCCTTGTGGGGATGTGGGGAAGCCTAGACTGCATAGAGATAAGTAGGTGAGGCAACAATCACACCAAATGAGATACCCAACAAATCTCTTCCCTAAATTTCTAAGCAGGTTCATCCTGCATGGCTACATTACTTACAGCTCTCTTCATTCTTCTTTCTTCCTTTATATTGCAGTCGATCAGGAGGCTAACAATATGAACACACTACCACTCAAATCATTATACATACCATGAAAGTTTCATGCCACCTTCTAAATCATATGAGCTCTCTCTAAGCTCTCTCTATGCAGTCCATGAGACCACATTTTTGCTCTTCCCGCATCCCTCACGCACACACAAAAGTTCCTTCATGGGGATGCGAGGAGAGCCTGCCATCTCACGCCCTCATACCCTGGTCCTTGTGGGGCTACAAGGGAGCCTAGACTACATAGAGATAAGTAGTGAGCAACAATCACGCCAAATAAAATACCCAACAGATGTCTTCTCTGATTTCTAAGCAGGTTCATCCTTCACAACTGCATTACTTACACCTCTCTTCATTCTTCTTTCCTCCTTTATATTGCAGTTGATCAGGAGGCTCTCTCTAAGCTCTCTCTATGCAGTCCATGAGACTACATTTTTTTTAGGCATTCTATCAAACAGTTCATGTGCCTTGTCCATGGTTCCACATTTTGCATACATGTCTACCAGGGTAGTCCAACTACAACATCTGACAAAATTCCTCTATCCTTCATGCTTTGATGGATGTCCATACCCTGTTCCAAAGATCCCACTTTGGCATAGGTAGGGAGGATGTTGCAAAGGTTGTGGAGTCTGGCTTTACACCTCCCAATTGTATTTGCTTGAAAGTTTCTAAAGTCTTCTCAAAAAGTTCAATTTGTGCATATCCTACCAATCATTGCAGTCCATGAGACCACATTCTTTGAGGCATTTTGTCAAACAGTTCACATGCATTGTCTATGTTTCCACATTTTGCATACGTGTCTACCAAGGTAGTTGCCACTACAACATCTGACAAAATTTCTCTATCCCTTTATGCTTTGATGGATTTCTATACCCTGTTGCAAAGCTCCCATTTTGTCATAGGCTAGGAGGATGCTGACAAAGGTTGTAGAAATTGGCTTTAGAACTGCCAATTGCATTTGCTGAAAGTTTTGAAAGCCCTTTCAACAAATCCATTTTGTGTATATCCTAAAATTATTGCATTCCCATGAGATTACATCTCTTTAAGGCATTCTGTCAAATAGTTCATGAGTTTTTTCTATGCTTCCACATTTTGCATACATGTCTACCAGAGTATTTTCCAACTACAGTATTCGACAAAAATCCCCATTTCATTATTGTTTGATAGAGGTCCATACCGTGTTCCCAATATTCCCATTTTGGCACAGGCAAGGAGGATGCTGGCAAAGGTTGTGGAGTTTGGCTTTACACATGTTGGCAAAGGTTGTTAGTTTTTTATTGATAATGTTCTATAGATTTTTCATTATGGTACAACTAGGAAAACTTTTAAAAAATCATTGATCGAGTATCGAAAATAATATTTTTGCTTTGCAAGTCCTCTCTTTGTTGTTTGAAAGGACAGTCTGTGAAAGAGCTTCCATCTATGCATGAAGAAAACCTACAAAGTGACTGTCAAGGGATAGATTCATGCAAAAGTGATCATGCAAACATTAAAAGATAATCTAGAGTCAATGAGAAGAACTATGCAAAGGTTACAATCTTGTTAGTGTCTCAAGAGGCATTTAAAGGGGTAAGGAGACAGCCTTCTAGTATGCATTTGACAGTGCCAAATCTCATGATAGTCAAGAGTCTTCATGTTAGATGCATGAACACCTAGGACAATACCATAGAGTTGGTACAAGTGAGCAGCAACAAGGTTGAGGGTTATCATGAGCTATCTACCAAGACACATATATTTTTCAATAGCAGTATCATAATGGGATATTGATTTCTATATTAGACGTGATGATATGATATGACAGTTCATGATAGTGATGTGATAAGTGATAGGACCAATTATGTACTGTGTGAACTTGTAATAGCCTGGCAGATGGCATAGAGTGCATACCTAGGTAACAGTAGTAGTGATGAGTTATTTCAAGGGAATTTGGAAAGATACAGTGATGTAAGAGGTAGTCAAGGCATTCAATAGAGGGGTAGTGCTCTACGTTGATGGGAGGCAGAGTACAAGTGAAAGCATGCCAGAATAATGAGCTAGGTAGTGGTAGTCATGAGGCATTTATTTTATAAAGGGAAAATGCATGACAGTAGGTTGACAAGTGATTGGACAATGCATTTCAAGAAGCTACAAGTTTGATTAGGACAATGCATAGCCTAGTCATAAGGAAATATTGTTGAATAACAGTCCATGACAATTGAGGCATCCTACCAAAGATGATAGTCATCAGAGGCATAATCATTAGAGATAAGGATATTTTATTGCTACAGGTAACAATTCACAGTCGCAACTGATGAACTAGAGTAAGTTGGGTGCATAAGATAATATCTCTACAAAGATGATAGTGTGATCTTGAACTAGGTTGACAGTGAGCTTCATGGGACAATCATACATTTGTGAAGAAGACATCTATGAATGTCTTTGTGCTTCTATGCTTAGTGATACTCAAAAAATTAGTTTCTTTCTCATTCTTTGAGATATGTATTGTAACCATGAAGGTTTTTTAGCAAAGAGAAAGCATTGTAACTTATTTTCAGATTTGTATGTTGTTTGTAAGCATTTTTTATCAATAAAACAAGTTGTTTTTACCTTCTCAAAGTTGTTTCATTGTGCAAGCTTCAAAATATACTACTAAATATACTAATGGCTAAATGCAAGCTTCAAAATGACTAAATATACTACTAATTGACGTCAATTAATAATTAAATTGACTAAATATACTACCAATTGACAAAAATCAATGAACAGTGAATAAATATGACTAAATATATGACCAATGTTAAATCAGTGAATAAAAATGACCTAAATATACTACCAAATTGATCAAAATGATGATTAAAATTAATGACTAATACACTACCAATGGACAGAAATCAGTGATAAAAATGACTAAATAAGTGACCAGTTAACAACAATCAATGACTAAATATATTAGTGAAAAATATGACTAAATAAGTGACCAGATTACAACAATCAACCACTAAATATACTACCAATCGATCAATTAAAACAACCAATAAATGACAAAAAATGGTTTAGTCGTCAATTTGGTCATGTTATAAATGACTGGCAATAAACTACTAATGGTCACGTGACCATGTTTGGTCATTTATAAGTAGTTTTAGTAGTTTTTTTAGTGATATATTGCTCTTTTTTGTACTAGTGCATGTCATATCATCCCACCTCATAGCACTATCTATTCTCTTAGGTCATCCTTGGCTCATTGCAATGTGGGTTGTCCTGAACTGTCATCCACTAGTGCCTTAAATTCCCCATGATGGTAATGTCTTCACCATTTCTCATAGCCCATACCAACTAGTTGTTACCTAAGACCCTTCTCCTTAGATTATTTTTTGTCCAACCCCTTCTAGTCCACCTCAACCTCATACCAATTCCCTCTTTCACCTTTACCTATCTTATGCCTCTAAACACATTGCTGCCCCAACCCCACAACCTCTTTCTATTACTTCACCTACTCCACTAGCTATGCCCCTATCTACCCCACCATATATCCACCTATTACTACTTCACCTTCCTCATTGACTTCTATCTCCCGTCTAACACCCCTCCAAGATAAAGTAAAAGAAAAAGTGTAGGACCTTTCCCCATCCACTTCTAAAAGTAGGCCTAACAAACTTCCCCAACACTACACCCAACCTACTAACCAACCCATATCTACCCTACCTATTTCCTAATATACCCTTACCAGATGTCCCAGACCTAGTTTGCTTCCAACCCACCCCTTGACAAACCTCAAGACAAAGAAAATGATAAGAAATTTTTAAATAAGGTTTTTCTTCTCCTATCTAGTATCTTTCCTCCTTCTATTATCCCACAAACTCTTGATATTCCTCCTTCCCGTAAACCATAAAATTACCTAATGTCTATGTGATTTCTAGTTTAGGCATTCTCTCGTAAACCACAAACTCTATCTTAGGCAATGTCCTACCTCCGTGACTACCAAACAAATAAAAATTTGAGCACAACCCTACCCCACCCTACCACCAACCTAAACCTAAACTAACACCTTCACTCCCTCTCTGACTTCTTAAACCTAAAATTTGATGCTACTATGGTCCCTCCTTTGTTGACCCTTATACCACACAATAGTCATGAATCTTCATCTAATTTGTATATATGCATGTGACTTGTGTGCTTTATTGTGTGTACTTCCATGTTTAGGTGAACGTGTGTGTATGTTAGGAGCCATGACTTGCATCACTATTATAGTTTTTGTAATTGAATAATGTTGTTTTTTTTTAGATGATGCAAGCTGTGGAGACACCTGCCGATGTTCATAGGGCAATGGAGCCATGGTGTGTCCTATGTGATTCATAGCTCCATGCCATTGATGGGGTATGAGGCAGATTAGTAAATTTCAAATTATATTCGTTGTTATAGTTGTTTATTTTAAAAAATCAAATGATTATTGATTTGAAGTTTAATTTCTATCTGGAGGGTTTCTATAGGACATTACAACACCACAACCTGATCTTGGTACTAAGACAAATGAGGAGACAGATTATATGGTAGCAGTAAGGGATTACTTTGTTAAATGTTTCATTTTGTATAATGTAATTTCTATAAATTAATGTCTATAATTTTTATTGTAACAACTACAGATCCATGAACAACTAAATAGGAGGAGCAGCCCTCGGGTTCGTAGTAGACCACCCTCATACGCGTCTCCATCCCCTCAAAGATCAAAGGCTTCCCGTGATCTATTCTCTTCACCGAACTGAATGGAACTGACTTTTATTGTGTTCCTTTGTTGTATGCATGTATGGCATTTGTGGACATATATTTTGTATTGCATATAGTTGACATTGTATGCCTATATGGCATTCTTGTAAGCCTATATGGCTATTTTGTATATATGTTAGACTTATATCGACAGATATTGATGTTTACATATATGGATATTTGGTTAATACAAATCTTTTTTGTTGATGGCGTCCATATTTGCATTATAAATCCACATTTCAATGGATATTTGTAGATGGTTTGCTTCAAATATTTTAAAGTCCAATTGTATTTACATAGGATGTTTGTTGATCCAATAAGCCAGTTATTGTTATTCAAGTATACCTAAACCTCATTCTAGAACTAAAAGATAAAAGTTATTTTTAAAATAAAAATGAATCATCATGTTGAATATCAACATGAGATTGTATATTAAAGTCATAAAAACTTGGGTTGTGTGTAGTGAATTTAATATAGTGGAAGTGGCATCAAACAAGTATGCTAATTTCTCCCCATGTAATGGACAACTAGTGAGATGGAAGCTTAGTCCTACATGCACAATAGATTGGGGCTTTCTTATCTCAATATTGTATGATGTAACAATCACTCTCCATGGTATATGTGGAATAATCTCTACTTAGAAATATGTAAGGGTTTTCAAAGGGCTTGAATGACCATTTATGATATGTTTACTAGAATTGGAGCAACATCCTCCTCATCAGACTAGCTAGATTGAAAGGTGAAATAATATTATCAAGCATGCATGCCACTTTATTCACATTTATGGGTGCTAGTTGGTGCATTATCACTATTGTTCATACAAGGTCACCACCATAAAGCTCTATCATGTCACTTCTGAGTTGAAATAGCAACTATTTACATCCTCTCTACAACCACTTCTAGCCAAGATTTGCCACAACTAATGACATTGTTGTGAATGTAAGATCCTGACAATTTGAGTTTCTAATATCAACTGTTGCTCTATTGATCTTTAAACCTTGTACTTTATGATTGTCAGTGCCCATGAATGGTTGACACATTGATGGTTGATGCTTTAAACCTTGTGCTACATGAATGGTTGATGCATTGATGTTGCAAGCAACCCAATTATTAGGGTGAGAATAAAAAGGATGATAATGCATGGAGAACATTTGCAGAAAGTGTTATCTTGATGTTCTAACGAAATACTAATGACATTTCAAAGGCAAAAAGTTGTGGACCCTTCAAATAGAAAAGGACTATGACCCTTTTATATTGAAGGGAAGTGACCATGCGTAGCATATATGTGCCCAACTAGATGTGTTGGTGCTAACGGCTTGGCCCCACGAAGAACAAAACAAAAAGTAGCCTACATTGCAACTTTTACACTACAGCTTCTGACGATTTTTAGGGCAGAAGAAAAATTTTTTCCATAGGAAAACACCCCAGAGATATCAAAAACTGAGAGGTTATTGTAGAGGGGTTGTAAGTGATCCCGTTGCCTCAGACAGAATGTTTCTAAGTGTCATGGTTTCTGAGTAACAACTCGTCAAAGATTGCTACCTTTTTGCACTTTGACTCTTCAGGGATATCGTTGGTACAATGTAGTTTGAATTGTTTCAGCATATTGGGTACAAAATAGGACCATTCCTAGCCTAAATGTACCCATCCAGATGTATTAGAAATGTTGGTTTGGTCACATCAGGAGTAGGAAGAAAGTTACACCCTTTGCAACTTTACACTACCTCCTACTAATGATTTTTGGGTAGAAGAAAACCTTTCGCCACGGGAAAATACCTCAGAGATATCAAAAACTAAGAGGTTATCGTAGAGGAGTTCTACGTGATTGCATTTCCTTAGACGAAATATTTCTAAGTGTTATAGTTTTTGAGTAACATCTCGTCAAAGATTGTTGCCTTTTTGCACTTTGGACTCTTCAGGGATATCGTTGGTACAATGTAGCTCAAACTATTTTGGCATGTTTGGTGTGAAACAGGACCATACCTAGCCTAAACATACCCATCCAGACGTGTTGGAACTATCAGTTTGGTCGCATCAAGAGTAGGATGAAAGTTACACCCCTTTGTAACTTTACACTACCTCCTTCTGACGATTTTTGGGACAGCAAAAATATTTCACCACGGGCAAACACCTCAGAGATATAAAAAAATGAGAGAGGTTATTGTAGAGGGGTTCTACATGATCACACTTCCTCAGATAGAATGTTTCTAAGTGTCATGGTTTTTGAGTAACAGTTCATCAAAGATTGCTACCTTTTTGCACATTAGACTCTTCAGGATATTGCCAGTACAATGTAGGTCGAACTATTTCGGCATGTTTGGGTGTGAAACAGGACCATGCCTAGCCTAAACGTACCCATCTAGATGCATTGGAACTGTCAGTTTGGTCACATCAAGAGCAGGATGAAAGTTTACACCCCTTTGCAACTTTACAATACCTCCTTCTGACAATTTTTGGGGCAGCAGAAAACCTTTCACCACAAGCAAACACCTTAGAGATGTCAAAAACTGAGAGAGGTTATTGTAGAGGGGTTCTACATGATCACATTTCCTCAAAAAAAATGTTTCTAAGTGTCATGGTTTCTGAGTAACAGCTCGTCAAAGATTGTTGCCTTTTTGCACTTTGGACTCTTCAGGGATATCGCCGGTACAATGTAGCTCAAATTGTTTTGGCATGTTTGGGTGTGAAATAGGACCATGCCTAGCCTAAATGTACCCATCCGACATGTTGGAACTATCGGTTTGGTTGCATCAGGAGCAGGACGAAAGTTACACCCTTTGCAACTTTACACTACCTCCTTTTGATGATTTTTGGGGCAGCAAAAAACTTTTCACACGAGAAAACACCCTCAAAGATATCAAAAACTGAGAGGTTATTGTAGAGGGGTTCTACATGATCATGTTTCCTCAGACAAAATTTTTTTAAGTGTCACGGTTTCTGAGTAACGACTCATCAAGATTGCTACCTTTTTTGCACTTTGGACTCTTCAGGATATCGCCGATACAATGTAGCTCGAACTACTTCGGCATGTTTCGGTGTGAAACAGGACCATGCCTAGCCTAAACATACCCATTCAAATGTGTTGGACTATCATTTTGGTCCACATCAGGAGTAGGACGAAAGTTACAATCCCTTTGCAACTTTACACTACCTCCTTCTGACGATTTTTGGGGCCAGCAGAAAACTTTTCACCATAGGCAAACACCTCAGAGATATCAAAAAATGAGAGAGGTTATTGTAGAGGGGTTCTACATGATTGTATTTACTCAGAATGAAATGTTTCTAAGTTTCATGGTTTCTAAGTAACAACTTGTCAAAGATTGCTTCCTTTTTGCACTTTGGACTCTTCAAGGATATCGCCAGTACAATGTAGCTCAAACTATTTCAGCATGTTTGGGTGTGAAATAGGACCATGCATAGCCTAAATGTACCCATACGGACGTGTTGGAACTATTGGTTTGGTCGCATCAGGATCAAGACGAAAGTTACACCACTTTGCAACTTTACACTACCTCCTTCTAACGATTTTTAGGGCAGCAGAAAACCTTTCACTATGGGCAAACACCTCAAAGATATAAAAAACTGAGAGAGGTTATTGTAGAGGGATTCTACATGATCGCGTACCTCAGACAAAAATTTTCTAAGTGTCATGGTTTACAAGTAACAACTCATCAAAAACTGCTGCCTTTTTACACTTTGGACTCTTCAGGGATATCGTCGGTACAATATCGCCGGTACGGGTGTAAGGTATTAACTTAGATTTTAGAGCAAAGTAAAGACTAGGGTTTTTATGAGGTTTAGGACTAGATAACCCTAAACATAATACAACCTAAGTGATGAAGACCACATGAAGAACACAGAAGGTTATCTGAGACAGATTAAACAAGGAGTATAACACAAACAAAACATACAAACTAGGTCTTTAAAGACAATACACTTAGGGTTTAAAACACAACTAATAACTTTAACTTAAAAACCCTAACTAGTTTTTAATGTTTAAACCCTCTGCAGTTGTGATATGAACACTACCACTGTGACATCCTTTAGACTTCCAAACTTCCAACAACAACCACAACTCATCAATCAACATCAACATGACCTTAACACCATATTTTGTGATCATCAACATCATGAGGACATTGAAGAAATCTTTGACACATGAAGACATTGAGAACACTAAAGACATGGAGCACAAAGAACCATGAAGACATGAACAAAACTCATGTCATGAGGGAAGAACCACAACCCAATCCAACTCCTGAAAGCATGACATGTTATGATGAAGAACCACAACCAAATCTAGTGATTCAATGGCATGAACCAATGACATAAGCAACTATGTACTGCTATTGTAACATGAATAACATGAATGTTATGAACTAACATTCAAACCCTTGACATCAATCTTGATATGACATGAGTGAAACATGAGTGAATAGGATTAAGACCAATAAGGATCAACTTCATCCATCACTTAGATCTAACCCCATGAAGCATAACATGATGATGATGCAAACATCAAATGTATACCATAGCAAACAAATCAAACCAATCGTGAGGCCTTCACTGCTCAAGTTCATACCACTGTTTGTCAAGTTCATACCACTGCTTGCGTGAGATCTTCACTATTCAAGTTCATGCCTTGTCTTGAAGCACTACAACTCTGTGCATCACATCACATACTCTATGAAGAAGCAAGTGTCTTTATATCATAAAACCCAACAACATATCATGAAAGCATAATAGTATCATCAACAATAGACAACCAATAGACCTGCACAATTATGCATTCCTTACTCAATTACTAACATCCAAGCACTTTGACGTCGATGACAAACATATTCATCACAATATTCACTGTATATGTGTAAAAATGCAGCAACAAATAAAAAATACAAACATATGTAAACTTACAAATTAATGGTGCATACTTACAAATCAATGTAACATGACTTTACAAAATTAATGTGAATACTTACAAATTAATCCAACGAACCATACAGGTCTGCTCTACTCTTTATTGTGTCAAGTATTGCCTCATGGTCAGACTCACACACCTTCCACAAGGTCTTGTTCAAAGGTCTACCCCAAAATTGTATCAATGAACATTGGATGCCACGACAAGGTTCGAGTATTGAAGAATCTTTCGATGCATGTTAAAGTCCTGAAATAGCCAAACATTAACACTCTTATGTGGGTGCCTCTAAGCCATGTTCCAGAGTAACAACCCTAAGGCCTATAGGGTATTTGATGTTTTCTCCATCTGTAATTGGGGCCTCCAATTTCTTTTTGGCCTCAACACAATACACAAGTAATAATCTGTTCCCTCTTCATTATCTTCATCTACAATAATTGCATAAACATGCCCTAAAATGATATGTGTAGCAAAATTAGATGAAATTAGTCAACATTACAAAAACACTACAAGTAAGATAACATTAGGAATTTCAAAAACTATGCAAGTAGATATATTACTTGGTTTAACTAGATCTGATATGTGGTCAAATTCAACTGATGATTCCATCTTTGTCAGTTCTAGTCCCGTCAGGGGTCGATACGTGTCAAGTGGGCTAAGATAACTTAACCGTCATTCCTTAACCCCACTCCTTTGACTCACACTCATTCTAGGCTTGAATTGTACATGAACAAAAGCATGCCATCCTTCTGCGTATGGATACTCCTTGAACCTACAATTGAGCTTCTGAAAGAGTGTATCTCACTTGATCCTGTCAGTGTACAATAGTCCTCATATGGTGCAATGTTAGTATCATCTATCAACCAAAAAAATCTATGAACTGAAGACTTACCTTCATTACCTGGACCCATCGAAGCATTACACGACTTGACAATTGATTTTGCATCTATCAACTTTGGCATTGTCTTTATACTTTAACTCTTCTCATGCTATGGCTCTTTTGATACATGCTCCTACACCATCATGCTCCCCCTTTCCCATGCCCGACCTCACAAAAGTTCCACATATGTTGAACACCTGTAATATTATGCCTCATGCTCAGCCAATAGAAATTCCATGAGTTCTTGAATTGTGATGCACAGTTATCCAATCATATGATATGTTGATTGAATGATATGCCCCTTCTAGCCAAATCATTGTAGAACACCTGAAAACAACCTCGCACGAACTCTATAGAATGCGTGTGATAATCACTAATATAAAAATGATACTGCCTTATGATCTTTCTATCATCCTCTGTACTATCATTCGCATGAATGAATGCGATGTGCACAAATATATAAACATGTGTGGAGTTGTAATATTGTGATTGCACCTCACACTGTGGCTGTAGACTGTAGTTCTCTGCAAAGTCAATGACTGAAACATATTGCTACCAACTGGAAATGTGTCCTTGCATGACTTGAATTGCAAGTCCAACCATCAAGCTCTATGGGCATGTCTTACATACTCATACACTATACTGTCATGAATATAGACATAAAATAATACACTGAAATCTTTTGAATAACATATTCACACCTTTTTGCTTCTTTACCATCTCTTGTATTGTATGCCACTATTTTATACTTGCCAAAACTCTACTAGTTCATTTCCAACTGCATGTGTTCTTTCCATATGTTCACATATTGGCATACGTTGCAAGCCACCGCATGCTGACATGTGCCATCCAAGCATAATTTCCTATAGAATATTTGACCTTCTTCTCTATCACATAAAATCATTGATTATGAAGTCTCTTGAGTAGTTGGTAGGGCATGTATGCCACAATCCTACAAAACATTGTTAGTATACAAATCTAAACATATAGACCAATAAACATCAAAATGGTTAGAAAATTCAATATGTAATCTACAACAATAAGTAGTGTGTGTGTGATTTATTTTGACAAAGAAAGGTTTAGCATTTCAAATATCTTTGAGAATTTTAATTTGAGGATACATCTCTAGAAATTTACCAAAAAACTATGTTTGAATCGTATCCAAAAAATGCTTTGGATGTGGCTCACAGTTCCGACTACCGATTCTCCTTCTTACCACATCCCTTTGATTTGGAGATACCCTTGTGTAATTCTTCCAAAAGTATTCAATTAGTGATCTCAATGCTTCGACAACAACTTGTCTTTTCATGGGAGTCTCCCAAAGAATACCTGCAAATTTATTAGTGTTTGGATCCTCAACTCTTTGACGTCTTCCAATGGCTATCATTAGAGTTTTTCTATTTATTTTCAATGCTTGACTTCTCTTTCTAATGAGGCGAGCTTTTTTTTGTTTGTTGGCTTACAATTGTCGATGTAATGACACATCGTGTGACATTACTATCCTTGGTGCGTGAGGTGGAACCCACACTCTCATACGCACTCATTAGATTCTTGACAATTGATTTTTCACTTGACGCATTCAATGTTCTTAGGCCAAGAATCTTCATAGTGAGCATAAATTTCAGATTTCTCATCAGTTCAACAAAGAGTTGACATCTTTTGATTTTATTTAAATTCTCAAAGAATAATTTCCATATCTTATTTGCATATCTTTGGCAAGTGCGCATGGGAATCTTATACTACATGGGCTCCAATACATTCTCATCAATATCAATTAGAAACTTAGGCCTCCTATGTAAAATTTTTAGGGAGGCATTTTATTTGGTAAAGTAGACTGAACATTAGGAATTTATTCAATATTTACTTGAGATGGGATAGATGACGTACCTTTGATTGGAGGTGAAAAGGTTGAAAAATGACGTACCTTCAACTTGAGATGTGAATGATGGTGTGTCACCAACTTAAGAAGAAAATATAGATGTGTCTTCTACTACACCTATGAAAGATGGAGTGTCTCAATTCGAGAAGCTAATGATGGTGCTCCTTCAACTTGACCTGTGGACGATGGAGTGCCTCCAACTTGGAGATTCACTTTCCTCATTGCACAAAGGCTTTACATTCGTTCCCTTTGTGCCACCAATTCCATCTCTCTCTTAGCTTCTTTAGACGTGTCACATTCCTCTTCAATTGGCAATGGTGGAATGTCTTCTTGTATGGTTGACAATTTCCTACTTTCTTGAATTCGCCTCATTCTTTCTCTTTCCTCTCATTCTCAACTTCTCGCTCTTTTGGTATTAGAGTATTTGCTCGTTTCCTTGGCATGATGATGATTTCTACAAGCATGAAGAATAAGACAATGATAATTAGAAATTTTATAATCCTATCTTGAACATACAAAGTCATGTAGTAAACACTTGAATATACAAAGTCATAAATGGTGAAGGAGCACCTAGTCCCTTAAGGCCAATTATGGCAAATGCGATGTAAATGACTTCAAATGTTTCTTTCCATGTGTGGAATCCTATTTTGATGTAATAAGGTCTATAAAAGACCATTTGTATGTCTTAGAGTCCTTTAGGGGGGTCAAGTAGTTAAGTTTTGTCAAGTGTCATAATATTGCTTATGCAAATTACATGTTTTGTCCATTTTAAAACAAATCCAACGGTCATATCCTCTAAAAATGTGGTTGGATCAGTTGGATGGTTTGGTATGTAGGTGAATGTTTCTGATGCACTGCAAGGTGGCAATAATTTTATTTGTACAACGTACCACAAACTTGTATTCTAGATTGGCTTCACAAACTCTCACTATGACCCTTCAATGAACTAAGTCTCCAAGTCAACCAACTAGCACTCAAGGGTTCAGACCTTCGTATGGGCTTGAAGAGGCATCTAACAAGATTAAATCCACTAACCAAACACAACTAAATCACTCTCAAGTCACTGAGATTCCTTCTTGACCACAAGCCTTCCCAAGCCTAGATATTCTAGTAGCCCTACTTAAGGGTCTGTCAGGCCTTAACTCTCACCATGGGCATGATGCCAATGAAACAAAACCAGTTTAGAGTACCCATTATCAGGTTTGACACATATCTGAAGATAGGTATAGGTTGTTTTGGACAAAAGGCTTCAAATCCTATGACAGACCTTCTTTGGACTAGGCCTATTAAGCACTTTTACAAAGAAACTACTCTCAAAACATCAAGCTAAACCCCCCCAACACCCCAAAATAGTCTTCAATAGGTCCCAAAACATCCAAAACCACAATCAATTCAAGTGGCATGATCATTTACAAGGCAAGATAAGAAACCCTCACTTTTTAATGCAATTACCAAGGGTTTATTGAAAATCATATAATCCGGACTCTCAGACCAAATCAATGCATCCAACACCTTTCAAATACCCTGCACAAACTTAAGAAATCATCACAAGACCAGTCCCATCAATATTTTGTTTAAAACCCTACTTTGGTTCCTTCATTTCATCATGAAAACACTTCAAATCATATAAGAGCATGCTCCTAAAACCCTACCAACCACATTCTCTACATTGGAAACATAAAAGTAACCTATAACATGTCTGATGGGGGTCATTCCACCTAATAATAGTGACCACAGAGGGTGGAATGCCCTATTTT